>JAIUZE010029744.1:0-19660 GCA_022085475.1 Heliosperma pusillum | reverse complement strand
TTAGAGGAGTCTAATTAAGGTCTATGGACGTTCAATGGTTATCAGAGCTAGCTTGTAGCATGCATGTTCATTTTGGACATTTTTATTAAAGTTATAAGATAACTAATAAATCAAAGATTTTGAGTTAAAATACGATTCTGACGAAAGTTTTTGGTGCATGTATACCTAATGACCTCAAAATGTTTGTGGTCAAATTTCGTGATTTTAGGGATTAATTTGCTATTTATTTTGATTTTTGGCGTTTAAACCAAGTTAACATGCATTTTATGAGTTAAAAGTTAGCTAAAAATAGTTGCATGTTGATTCTGGCCATAAAATTTTAATCTGATCTCACATGCATGTTTTACATATTGTATGTAAAATTTTCGTGACTTTTAATTAAGTATTGCATGTTTATTGATTTTTATAAGATAAAAGTCGATAATATGAGATTATAATGTTCATAAAAATGAAACGTGCTTTTCTGGTCATGAAATTTTTTGGTACATTTTACATTCTGATGTTTATCATTTTGGTACGTTTTTCTATTCATAACTGTTTTACTTTATTTAATGGTTTTTATTTGATAAAATTGTTAAATACAAAGCTATTTGTTCATAAAATTAATTTAATTTTTTTGGGCAAATTTTTTTTTTTTGAGTTCCTGGAAATGTTCCAAAAAGTACAAAATTTTTGTTTCAAATTTTTATGATATTTATATTTTATTTTGGTTTTATTTCATAAGCGTATGATTAAACATAATATTTAGCACATGAAATTAAATCGAATTTAATAATGACCAACAAAATTAGTAGTGACTATTTTGGTTCTAAACACAGGTAGTTAATTAGTTTGAATTTTAATGCGATTTAAATGTTGATATTGATTTTTAATGGTTAAAAATCAATGAATCCCGGAAGAAATCGAGCTACAATGAGCATGAATTGAACTTAGGACGATTTTGGCATGAATTTTGCAGCAATTTATTTTATTTATGTTTGAATGAATGAATGTAATTTATTTAATAATTTATGCAAAGTTTGTACCTAGTATGGCCTAGTTATTTTTATCGTTATTACCCGTAATGTAAGGGAATAACGGTTTGGTTGTAATTTTATTGTGATCTCGTATCGCCGGTTTGTATAATTTTAATAATTTCATTTCATAGAATAAATGTATAATAGGAATTTGTATATTTGTACATTTGTAATTATTTTTATGAAGACCGGTGGCTCCCTTAAGACGGTGCCATTTTGGAAGGTGTTCCAAGTGAAGAGGCAAGGGACCAAGGAGTTGTTTTCCGAATTTGTAACTATCTAGTTAATTTTGATTAGCTAGGTGGCCATACTAGGATTTTATTGTTGCTTGATTGCTTGCTTTATTTTCGCTCATGCCAAAATCGTCACACATGCATTTTATTTACCGTTATTGTCAATTCAACGTTATTAACAATTCACCGACTTAGTTCGCTTATAGGGAATTAATAACAAAATTGACAAGACCTCTCACATAACTTAAAAAAATTGAGATTTAGCCTTACCAATTAGTAACACCTATGAACCCCGTGTTCATTAGGGCTACCACGCTCGTGGGTCCCTTTTTACCTCGGGTAAGTCGGGTGATGCGATCACAAGCCAAAATTGGATTGGACTCAACGAGATAAGCGTTATCTTGGGACTAGGAGATGGATTTAGTTGAAATCCGTCAACCAAGAGTTCTAAAGTGTAGAATTAGTCAAGTACTGACTTACCATTTTTAGATAAAGGTAGCATGCGATGACTATTTTTGTCTAAAAGATGGGTCTTGGAATCACTTATATAATTTCGTGAGGGGTCATTATATGAGTGACTTGTTTAAAATTGTTTTTACAAGTAAATTATATATAAGCAATGAATGTTTATTTTCCGTTGATATTTATTTTTATTCGCGCAATGACAATAATTTTTCTTCTATGAACTTATAAATCCGTTCAATCGTGGAAAAGGTTTCTGCAGTGATATTATGGGGGTGTGTATGTATTTGGACTCTTGACTCTTAACTAGCACTGGATATGGATGTTACTCAACTCCCACAGCTCAACACAGGGAATCAAACAACAAACTAGACTAGCTAAGACTCCTTACCACAGCCAAGCACAGGTAAGCAGGCTTGAACTAAACAACAAGCAAACACCCCACAGTCTATGCACAGGGATATCTACTTGCCACAGACTTAGATCAACAACCACAGCCTAGCACAGGAAGTTATCTGGCCTGACTTTCAACCAAGACAATGCATAAGTTGGAAAGATTTTAGAAATGAGAACAATGCTCAGTTTTTTTTTCATTCAATAATCAACTGCCTTGTACAAAAGAGCATGGGTCCTTATATAGGCCTCAATGCTTGATCTAATACAACCCTAGAGGATCATCTAAGGGCCATGATTAGTTGCTGAAAGATAACAAAATACTGGCTACAAATACAGACTGACAATTACAAAAGAAAACAGACAAATGCAGACATTTGAGAGTGACATGCTCCAGGTTGTGTTTGTTGCTTGGTGTTGGCTTGAAGCTTGTGGACGAGGCTCATCAATGCTCCTTGACCTTCTTCTGCAGTAGTCCTAATAGTAGGGAAGACAAGGAAAGACTTTTGGAGATAGTCTTTCAGTTTTTAGCTAGAAATGGAAAGACTGCTTTATGCTTTATGCTTTAGGTAGGCTGTTTTGATTTGGATTTTTAGGGTAGTTGTGTTGTGTTTTGGGACTGGTTCCCTAGAACTTTTTTGGACCTAGGTGGGTAAGGTTTTAGCTGGGCTTGGTGGTAGCTGGTGGTTCATAGTGTGGTGGTAGTTATGCTTTCCCCAAGTGACTGTTGTAGGCTGTTTTTGTGATTTTGTGGTTGGGTGTTGGTGGGCTTGTATTTGGCTTGCTTGGCTTGTGTCTTGGCTCATGTCTTGGCTCGTGTCTTGGCTCATGTCTTGGCCAACATTGCTCAGCTTGCAGCTTCCCCTTTTGTTACCCATCCCTTGCCCCCAGATTGACCCCTGAATACCCATGTAGACCTCACCTTGGTTACCAATGCTTACCCCTTGATCCCCCTTGGTCTGCCCCTTGTCCCTGGTGTTGAATTCTGGCCTGCCCTGTGCCCCAGCTCCTGCTGCATCCTCCCCTGCTTGAATTGGGCTTGTCCTCAAGCCTGTAGCCTCCTCATCCCCAGAATCCCCATAGTATGGACTGAGATCCCCTACATTGAAAGTGCCATGAACCCCATAGTCTCCTGGTAGATCAACCTTGTATGCATTAGGACCAACACTTTCTATGATTTCAAATGGACCATCAGCTCTAGGCATGAGTTTGTTCTTCCTCCTAGCTGGGAACCTCTCCTTCCTCAAGTGGAGCCACACTAAATCCCCTGGCACAAACTCCTTCTTGGACCTAGGAACCTTGGACTGTTTCTTGTACCTCTTCATTTGCCCTTTCTATTTGCTTTCTGACTGACTCATGAAGCTTCACCATCTGCTCAACCCTCCTCTTTGCATCAAAGTTCACCTCCTCCCTTGGTATGTTAGCTAATTCCAGTGGCATAAGAGGATTAACCCCATAGACAACCTCAAATGGGCTGTGACCTGTTGCAGATGAGGGTGCCCTGTTGAAAGCAAACTCAGCATGAGCTAGCTTCAAGTCCCAATCCTTTAAAGACTTGCTGACCAGACACCTCAAGATCCTCCCTAGAGTCTTGTTTGTGACCTCAGTTTGGCCATCAGTCTGAGGGTGGTGAGAAGTACTGAACAAAAGCCTGGTCTTCAAGAGCCTCCATAGTGTCTTCCAGAAGTAACTCATGAACTTAACATCCCTGTCTGAGACTATTGACTTAGGAACCCCATGTAGCCTCACAATCTCCTTCAAGTATAGCTCAGCAACACTTGCAGCATCCTCAGTCTTCTTGCAAGCCACAAAGTGAGCCATCTTGCTAAACCTGTCAACAACAACCATTACAGAATCCTTACCTCTTTGTGTTCTAGGTAGTGCAACAATAAAGTCCATGCTCACATCCTCCCAGGGTTTGTTTGGCACTGGTAGTGGAGTGTAAGGTCCAGTCTGGAAAGAACTCTTGGCTTGTTGACATGTGGAGCACCTCCTGAGGACAACCTGAACATCTCCTATCATCCTGGGCCAGTAGAATTGATCCTGCAGTATATCAAGTGTCTTTTGAACCCCAAAGTGTCCCCCTAGTCCTCCTGAGTGTACTTCCCTGATGAGTAGATCCCTGTAAGAACCCCTTGGGATGCATAGCTTGTTTCCTTGGAACAAGAACCCCTCCTGCAGCATGTACTTCCCCCCTTGAGTCCTTCCTCCTCCAGTTTGTGTGATCCATTCCTCAGCAAAGTCAGGGTCCTCCTTGTACAATTCTTTCAGAAATTCAAACCCCAACACCCTTTGCTCCATGACTGCTAACAAAGAATGCCTCCTTGACAGTGCATCTGCCACAACATTCTGTTTCCCCTCCTTATACTTACTAGAGAATGTAAAGGATTGTAGAAACTCCACCCACTTGGCATGCCTGTGATTCAGCTTGTGTTGGCCACTGATATATTTCAATGCCTCATGATCTGAGTGCAGAACAAAAGGCTTTGGCTTCAAGTAGTGCCCCCAATGCATGACTGCTCTGATGATGGCATAGAATTCCTTATCATAAGTGGAGTACTTGAGCTTGGCACCATTCAGTTTCTCACTGAAATAAGCAACTGGCTTTTGCCCTTGTATCAACACTGCCCCAATGCCAACCCCACTAGCATCACATTCCACCTCAAACAGCTGATCAAAGTCAGGTAGTTTAAGGATTGGAGCCTCACACATCAACCTCTTGATCCTCTCAAAGGATTGTTGGGCCTCCTTAGTCCACTGGAACTCCCCTTTCTTCAAGCACTCAGTGATGGGTGCTACAACTGAGCTGAAGTTCTTGATGAACCTCCTATAGAATGAAGCCAACCCATGGAACCCCCTTACCTCAGTGATGGTTTTAGGTGTAGGCCATGTTTGAATGGCTGCAACCTTCTCCTGATCAACTGAGATTCCTCTTCCTGACACAATGTACCCTAGAAATGCAACCTCCTCAACCATGAAGGTACACTTCTCTAGCTTCCCATACAGCTTCTGCTCCTTTAAGATCCCAAAGATTGTTTCAAGGTGCCTGAGATGTTCCCCTCTGCTGCTACTATACACTAGGATGTCATCAAAGTAAACCACAGCAAACCTGCCCAAACAAGGCCTCAACACTTCTGTCATAAGTCTCATGAAGGTGCTTGGTGCATTGGATAGTCCAAATGGCATGACAAGCCATTCATACAGACCATGTTTTGTCTTGAATGCAGTCTTCCATTCATCCCCCTCTCTGAGCCTCACCTGATGGTAACCCTGCCTTAGATCAATCTTAGAAAAGACCTGAGCTCCACTTAGCTCATCAAGCATGTCATCTAGCCTTGGAATGGGGAACCTATACTTGACTGTAATGTTGTTGATTGCCCTGCTGTCAGTGCACATCCTCCAGGTGCCATCCTTCTTAGGCACTAGTAGAGCAGGTACAGCACAAGGGCTTAGGGACTCCCTCACAAACCCTTTGCTCATAAGCTCCTCAATCTGCTTCTGCAACTCCTTGGTGGCAGTTGGGTCACTTCTGTAGGCTGGCCTATTTGGCAGCACAGAACCTGGGACCAAATCAATGTGGTGCTCAATCCCTCTTAGGGGTGGTAGTCCATCTGGTAACTCTCTTGGAAAGACCTCCTTGTATCTCAAGATCAAAGGTTCAACCTCTGCTGGCAACTTGGAACCTTCCCCTTCTGTTACTTCCTTAGATAGCAAGATGATCACAGGTTGTTCTTGCTTCATCTCCTTGATCATAGCTGCCTCTGATAAAAACAACACCCCATTGACCTCCTCTGGCACATTGGGACTCCCATAATTCCTCTGGTTGGGTGGTAGAGGTGTCAAAGTTACCTTCTTTCCCCCATGCCTGAAGCTATAGGTGTTATCCCTACCCTGATGAGTGGTGTTTCTATCAAACTCCCAAGGCCTCCCTAGTAGTAGGTGACAGGCATCCATTGGTACTACATCACACAATACCTCATCTTGGTATACCTTCCCAATAGAGAATGGCACCAGGCATTGCCTATCAACCCTCACCTCAGCCCCCTTGTTAAGCCATCTCAGTTTGTAGGGGTGTGGGTGCTCTTGAGTAATCAGACTTAGCTTGTTCACTAGGGTGATGGAAGCCACATTGGTACAACTCCCCCCATCAATGATCAAGTTGCAGACCCTCTCTTGAATGGTGCATCTGCTTCTGAATATCAAGGACCTCTGGTCATCCTCCAATGGAGTATGTTGAGAGTGCATGACCCTCCATAGGACCAAGTTATGGCCTGTGTCAGGATGAGCCATGACCAAGTCCTGCATTGGTTCCTCCTCAGCTGTCACTACCTCTAACACCATGCTGTCATCAACCTCATACTCAACTAATCCCTCCTTCTCCCACTCTTCTACCTCCATAAGTGTCATGGTTCTCTTAGAAGGACAGTCCTTCCTAAAGTGACCATAACCTTGGCATTGGAAACATCTGATTTTGTTCTCAGTTGGGGTGGGGTTGGGTTTAGAGTTCACAACTCCTTTTCCTTTGTCTGTGGTTGATTGGCTGGTTGTCTTAGGGGTCTCTCCCATCCTAATACCACTGTAAGGTTTGTATGCAGGTCTAGTAACAGGCTTAGGTAGAGCTGGTTTGGTTTTCCCCATTTTTTCAACCCTCAAAGCCAGGTTGACAACATCATCATAGGACCACAAAGGTTGCATCCTTACTCTAGCAGCAATGCTCCTATCTAGACCCTCTAAGAATCTGGCAATCCTTTGCTCAGGTTTCTCATTGACCTCACACTGGAGAGTCAATTGCTCAAAGTCCCTTAGGTATGCTTCTACAGACCTCTCTTCTTGTTTCAGTTTGGATAGTTTAATGAACAGATCTTGGGTGTAGTCTTTAGTGACAAATTTGTTCAGCATTTTCTTTTTCAGTTTTGACCAAGACCTAAGAGGTTCCTTACCCTCCTTAATTCTTTGGTGCTTTAAGTTGTCAAACCATAGGGATGCATATCCTTTTAATTTTAGCACAACAACTTTAAAAGACTTAATATCAGAGTAACTCTTGTATTCAAATACCTTCTCAACATCCCTAATCCATTCTAATAGATCATCAGGGTTTAAACTACCAGAGAATTCAGGAATTTCTACCTTGAGATGCTTGTCAGTGTGCTCTGGAATCTCCTCATAGGTTCTGTTGCTTTCACCTGAGTCTGACCCTTCTTCCTCCTGCAGGGGTTGTCCTCTTCCCATGCCCATGTGGCCACGACCTCTGCCTCTGCCTCTAGGGGGTGGTCTTCCCCTCAGTGGGTGTGTAATGTTCTCCATGACAGTGTTCAAGGTAGCCAGCACTACATTGACAGTGCCTGCTAGCTGATCCACCTTGCCTTCAATACCTGCAAGCCTCTCTTCACTCATTGGGTTATTTTTTGTGTTTTTGTTGTAGTTAGGATAACAATGGCCTCACAACCAAAGCTCTGATGCCAGAATTGCAGTGATATTATGGGGGTGTGTATGTATTTGGACTCTTGACTCTTAACTAGCACTGGATATGGATGTTACTCAACTCCCACAGCTCAACACAGGGAATCAAACAACAAACTAGACTAGCTAAGACTCCTTACCACAGCCAAGCACAGGTAAGCAGACTTAAACTAAACAACAAGCAAACACCCCACAGTCTAAGCACAGGGATATCTAACTTGCCACAGACTTAGATCAACAACCACAGCCTAGCACAGGAAGTTATCTGGCCTGACTTTCAACCAAGACAATGCATAAGTTGGAAAGATTTTAGAAATGAGAACAATGCTCAGTTTTTTTTTTTTCATTCAATAACAACTGCCTTGTACAAAAGAGCATGGGTCCTTATATAGGCCTCAATGCTTGATCTAATACAACCCTAGAGGATCATCTAAGGGCCACGATTAGTTGCTGAAAGATAACAAAATACTGGCTACAAATACAGACTGACAATACAAAAGAAAACAGACAAAATGCAGACATTTGATAGTGACATGCTCCAGGTTGTGTTTGTTGCTTGGTGTTGGCTTGAAGCTTGTGGACGAGGCTCATCAATGCTCCTTGACCTTCTTCTGCAGTAGTTCTAATAGTAGGGAAGACAAGGAAAGACTTTTGGAGATAGTCTTTCAGTTTTTAGCTAGAAATGGAAAGACTGCTTTATGCTTTATGCTTTAGGTAGGCTGTTTTGATTTGGATTTTTAGGGTAGTTGTGTTGTGTTTTGGAACTGGTTCCCTAGGACTTTTTTGGACCTAGGTGGGTAAGGTTTTAGCTGGGCTTGGTGGTAGCTGGTGGTTCATAGTGTGGTGGTAGTTATGCTTTCCCCAAGTGACTGTTGTAGGCTGTTTTTGTGATTTTGTGGTTGGGTGTTGGTGGGCTTGTATTTGGCTTGCTTGGCTTGTGTCTTGGCTCGTGTCTTGGCTCGTGTCTTGGCTCATGTCTTGGCCAACATTACTCAGCTTGCAGCTTCCCCTTTTGTTACCCATCCCTTGCCCCCAGATTGACCCCTGAATACCCATGTAGACCTCACCTTGGTTACCAATGCTTACCCCTTGATCCCCCTTGGTCTGCCCCTTGTCCCTGGTGTTGAATTTTGTCCTGCCCTGTGCCCCAGCTCCTGCTGCAGTTTCCATTATTTTATACGGTAGCATTTTGATTGCAATCTCCGTTTATACCACCATAGCTAAAGACAAAATGAATTGTATCTTTTGATCCTCATATTCACCATTGCAAATGTCTCTTATGAAGAGTAAATGAATAAGTCACACTTAGTCAAAAGCGTTTTTGAATATTTTGTGACGCCTTCTTATAACAATGGTACATCAAATTTTGCTCCAAAGAAAATATTTGTATTTTGGTATGTCGTCATTATACTCCTTATCGAGGCTTACCTCAAAAGAGGCCAAATCAGTTGGGACGACTAGGTTAATTGATTTATTTAAAATCGTGAATAACCAAATACCGTAGTCACATCATGAAATGTTTATCCTTTTGAAGGTAAAACCATGAATGAAATGAAGAATAGTCTTCACAATAATTCTAATATACTTGTCTAAGTAGAGATTCATGAAAGTGAGTGGGAGCACTAAGAATGATGTTTATATTCTTAATTGTTAAGACGAGGTTCAAGAGTAGGTTGGCTCGACTTTGACACAAGGCAAGGGAAAAAGGCAAGACTATTTTGAATAGTAAAGTCAAAACCCAAGCAAGGTGTCGAACCCAACTTTTGACGATTCTATTTTACAGTGTAGGACACAAGAAAAGAATCTTCCCAAAGTTTTCTAAAGAGTTAGAAATTGGGTGTAATTTTTCACCCATAATATCTATATGATCGACATTTATTTTGCTAAATGCAATTTTTGGGTATTAGATACCTATTATGGTTTTCATCAATGTATTCAATGCATATAATAATGATTCGTGCGACGACTAACCATAATTAAATGTCGACCTACAAGGGAAATATAACTATTGTAGTTTTATTTCTATAGAGACATATAAAAGTTATAATGTAATCAATCTAGTTTTGGATTTAGAGGTATACTTTAATAAACGTTATTATGTACATAACCTCTAAATAAAGAATATAGTATCCACTTTTGTGTACGACACAACTGTTTCATTTTTTTTTTTTGAATAGAACAAACGTTGTATCTTTTTATGTCTATACTTGGTCAATGGTTATCCCATACCAATCAAAGGTAATTATATTCTTGACCTAAACTAGTAATTACTTGTCATATAGATTGTAAAGGCTCAAAATTGGTGACCCTTATCTAATCTTAATTCTGGATTATGTAGCACATTAAGAGGCTAGTATTGACAACTATCCCTAAACCATCTGATTTTGAATCTTATGGTGCGTGTTAATCTTGTATTCAAGGCAAGATGATTCGTGCCCTTTTTATTTAAAAGGAAATCGAACTAGTGAGTTATTGGCCCTATTACATTAGAATATGAGTGGTCCAATAACAAACACAACCAGAGATGGTAATTATTACTTCACTTGATTTACCGACGATTTAAGTAGATATTATGTTTGATTCTACTTAATGAGGTGCTAAGAGAAATCTTTGAAAAGTTCAAAGAGCTTCAATGAGAAGTAGTTAACCACTAGAGCATTAGATCAAGGACTTACGACTAAATCGTAACCATAAATATCTAAGTATTGACTTTGATTTTCACCAAAAGTATTGTGAAATGATTTCACAAGTTAACTTCTCTAAAACACATTATTAGATAAGGTGTTGTTGAATAGAGAAACAGAACCTTATACGATATGGTTTTGTCTTTATCAAGTCAAAATGAGCCATTTGACTAACCTTGGGATCTTAATATTTTTGTCTGCTATTTCTTTTCCCACCATATTAAAACACATTTAAAACAGTCTGATTTCATTCCATATACGATATGGGTAGGTAGCGTACCTAATTTATAAGTTATTTGAATGAAACAAGTGCTCAATAATCCCACATTGAACACGAGAACAAAGCGTTTGTGACTCGTGATGCTGTCTTTCAATAAAAAATACGATTGTTTCTTGATAAGACAGAGTGGGAGAAAATGTTTCAAGAGCCACAAACTGAGCATATGGTTCGGAAAAAGTATTCCTCATTGCTTGTTCAGTAGTTGTTTCTTCGGACCCTAGGAGGTCAGGTGGAATTTTATCGCTCCTTTATAGTGATGAATTCTAAAATGCGACTTATAAAAGATTGTTTTTAATCCCAACTTCTTGATATGGCTTAGAGTCATACGATTCGTAATGGACTCCATGCATGATGGTCAGGTATGTGACCTGGTAAATTTTACTTGAAGAAGTACGACCTCTTCAATGTAAATTGATTTTTAAGATCGAAATTTGCATGGATGAACATTAAAATGTTTTCAAAGATAACTTGGTAGGCAAAGAGTTTTGCACCAACCTTAATTCTTTGATCCATTCGAATATACTTAGCGATTACAGCATATCATAATAGTATGATGTCAATTGGACCTCAAGAACCACCTTCTCGAATACGATTATAGAAGAGGTAGTATATTTTATATTCACCTGTGGGTTCGTAGATCCTAATTATCCTAAGTTAATTTGCAAGCTTAAGAGTATGTCTTAAGTAAGCACAAAAAAGTTGGAATTAGTGTGTCAATCATGTTGCAAAATATTTCTCGATATCTCGAGGAATTATGTTTATACATGAAGTTTAGTGGGAGTAATGTGGTGTGCATCAGTCTTATATGTGGAGACATATTGATCATTTTAGATGATGAAAGATTTTGGAGAAGTAGAATACATCTTTTAGATATCTGGATTTATGGAGATAAATCTAAAAGGATATTAGCATTGAGTCAAAATTCTTATATTGATAAGATCTTTGACTAGTTCAAGGAAGTTGAACACATCATAATTGATTCCTTTTGCTTCCGCTGCGGGATCAATTATATACGCTATGATGTATACTCAATCCGACATTTCGCATGCTTTGAGTATGACGAATCATTTGCAATCAAATCCAAGTGAGAGTCACTTGATAGCCATAAAGAACATCCTTAGTACTTGCGAAGGACTAAAAGATATGTTCCATGTGTTTGGAGTTTAAAATGAGTTGCGTGTAAGGGTTACACAGACTTCAGTTTCCAAACTGATCAAAGTGATTTGAAATCACGAGTTGGCTGTGTTTTATAGAAGATTTATCTGTTGGAAGAGTTCCAAACAGAAAATACTATTGGAAAGGTTCCAAGTAAGAGTGACATTTTCAAATAGAAATGTCATGTATCCCCTGGAAGTGTTCCAGGCAGTTTATCATTGCGGATTTAACAACGGAAATGGAGTACATTGCGTCATATGATGATGCATATGAAAGTAGCTTGGATTCGACAGTATTGGAGGGACTAGAAATAGTTCATATAGCTGTATATCCTATCCCATTATACTGGTAAAACAGTGGGAGCTACCTTTAGGCCAAGAGTCCTAAGTCTAGATTCAAATCTAGACACGTACTCAGAAAGTTTTATGTAATATGAGATTACGTAGACAAAGAGAAATAGCAATCAGAACGATAGGAAAGATGCAAGTATTGCTAATCCATTAGCCATGCTTTTTGCAGGCTGAACATGATAGTCATGTCATTTCAATGGGGATTGAAATATGTACCTGAATTGCTAAAGATTATAAGATATGAAATTATTGATAGCGTATCAATTTTTTCCAAATATTTGATAATCGCATTCATTGTTAGAGTTTCATTAAAAACTCCTTTATTTAGTTTGACTAAATTTTAATACTTTGTTTATCCGAATTGGTTGAAAGAAAGGTTGAACCCAATTCAAGTGAACAGGACGAACTTAGTATTTTGTCCCTAGTCACTCAATGAGGTGACGTCTCGAAATGACTAGATTGTAAGTCGATCGATGGTTGGTTCAGCACCATGGGGTCATGGAGATGACTGGTCGTTTACATAGACAGACTGTATGACACTCTGTCGGACAGTGACATTGTAGAGACCCTTAAATCAATTATTTGATGCCTGGTCGTGGCATGGTCTTCTATCTTATTCCTATAAGTCGATTCTTTTGACTGGCAACCGTCTATCTGAGTCGGTGCAGTTTCCGATTGGTTTTGGTTGATGTTCTAGGTCGTGCCGTAAAAGGAGGCCGATGGACTTCTTCTTGATCATGGTGATCTGCATCATACAGAGTAGATGGATCAACATGAATTGTCCACCCACGTTGGGTAAAAACATCTTTAGGCCACTCGAGGAGAAGTTACTGTAAATGCGTGGCCACGCTCGGAAAGAGATCTATTGTAGATTTTCCGGTCAGACAGTTACTCTCCCTATCGAGAAAACCACTCTAGATATTGTCAATCGCAAGTGCGACCTGAAAGACACCTTGCGTTGAGTGGGAGATGTGATAAGAGACAAAGATAATCGGTGACGCACCCCTTTTGTCCAGACAAGTGGGAGATGTTGGAGTAGGTGTCCTCCACAATAGTGCGCCACATAATAAATCTTATTATGGAATATAATGGGGATAATTATTGACTATATATATGATTAGTCAGTTGATTAACGTAAATCAATAACGGTTGGCTAACTAGAGTTTGACGTTATTGTCGTTTGACGGCGGTGATCAACTGATCCCTTTCGGTCACACCTAAAGGATGAAATCCAAATAGTAACTAATTATTTGTATACGATACAGTTAATTAGTACATTACATATATTCGATATGTACGAGAGTTAATTATTAGAAATTTAGTTAAGAACTCAAATTCGATTAAACTTATTTTTCAATTATGCGATAATTGACTAATAAATTTATATCTTATTTTAATACGATTAAATAAGATTTAACTTAGTAATTAATCGTTAAATTACTAAGTTAGTTGAGGTTTTGAGATAGAGGTAATTAGTTAATTATATTTACAAGGAGTTGTAAAATAAATTAACCATGCATTGTGGGACCCATTATATATTTGTGACACCCTCAATTTGCGGAAAGAAAAAAAAATAATTTTAAATACATAACAAAGGTGTCTTAAATAAAAAGGTTCAAAACAAAAAGGAAATAATATTATACAAAAGAAATATCCAAAACGGGAGACATATCTCCCGTATAAATACGGAAATAAAAGAGTGTAATAATATACAATCCTAAAGAACCGAATATAGGTCCAAGGTAAATACTTCGCTCGCTAGCTCGTCAATGTACCCAATGTATGCATCACAAACCTGTCAACCGCATTAAATATAAACACGGAAGCCACAGTCAGTGGGGAGTAACTCCGAGTCCTCCCAGCCACGAAATGTCAAGTTTAATAAAACATGAATAACATAAAAGCAATGTATATGGACAATAAAAAACTTTAACATATATGATATGCTTTTCATGTTATGAAACAGATAACTAACAAATAACCTAGCATGTGAAAGCTATCATGTGAAACCGATAATAAACTATAACTCGAGGTAGGGAAGCTGGTATGCTAGCTCAGATGTTCCTCTCAGAAACATGGCCATGATACACTCAAACCCTAATCAACACGTAATCATGTGAATCAGTTAACAACCGGTAATCCAAACTCTATCAATCCTAGCCGGCTTGCATCTCACCTTCTAAGACTCATAGAATCAATCAAACCATGAAAAGAACCACTACTTTCTACAAACAAGGCATAAGGTTTCTTAGGACAGTCAATAGAAGACTTCTGTAACTCGAGTCTATACCACGAGGTAGGATATACTTAAATATTTAGGCTCAGCGGTCACTCCGGTAACATGGCCCAAATACCAAGCACACATCTAGGCTCAGCGGTTACACTAATAACATGGCCCAGATCCCAAGCACATATCTTAGCTCAGAGGTTCCTCTCAGAAACATGTCCAAGATACGACTCAACCCTAAACCTAGACTGCTCAGACCCAGAGAAATGCGAAGATCCATCTCATCCAAGACCCATGATACAATCACATGAGTACACCCTAAGAAGATCCATCAAAGTGTTGGCTAGTACTTTAAAGGCGTCCATGTTCCCAAAGTGGAAACCAATGGCAGCCATACCCCGACGTGGAATAAACCCAAAACCCACCAAAGCGGTACACATAAGCTACACAGCCGCACACTCCATATACTCCGTTTAAAGATAGTAGGGGCCTATCAGTCAATGGTCCAAGATACTCATTTTGAATTAGAATGGTCAAGACGCCATATACTCATAATTCTCTATGGGTACTTAGTCAACACGACACCAACCATATACTTAAACAGTCACGGGAAAAACTTCCTATCATGTGACTAATTGCATATAAATCACATTCAAATATCATATCGCCTCATATCTACTAAGGCTCATTCATTCATTCATTAAATAAAACCTTACCTGACGACAAATCCCCGACCCGAGTCCCGCGACGGGTCATCAGTCAAAACGGGGCTGACTAGATCTTAGTTTGACCAAACCCGTTTGGCCAAACCGGCTAGAAACAGAGTCTTAGCCATCGAGGCTTGAACATAAGAATATCACATTCATTTCATGTTATTTCATTCTATTTCTAACCTGTGAATTATTAAAATCCAAACTTAAAAACCCGTTTACTTAACGATATCAATTTAAAACCCTACCATCCCCTCGTCTTAATAATTTCTAACATGTGAGAAATACGTCCTTTTATGAAAAACGTTTTTAATTCATATTTTCACTTATTATATTTCTCACTTGCTAATTTATTTACAAAACGCGATAAAAATAACGATACTCAAAAACTTCACAATTCCCAAGGTGGGACCCACCGGGCTGATTTGGGCCAACATGCCACGGGCCTGGACTGGCCCCACGGCTGGTTTGGGCCTGTTTTGGCCCTTTTAACGATTTTACTAAAAACCGTTTCTAATTATTTCCCGCATGCTTTAACATAATTAAAACCCGTCAAAACAACAACATAACAATCAAACATCGACACAACCCAAAGACCAAAACCCGGACCCACCATGGCCAACCCAGACCGGTCTGGACCGGCCTGGACCAACTGGTTTGGACCGGTTTCCAGCCCCAAAACAGCCACCCTACACGGTTTTCCCCAACCACAAACACCAAATTATTTCCAACATGCTTTTAATTAACAACATCCATTTTAAACATCCAATTCATCCATCATGCATACAAAAATCATGATTATGAACAATCATCAAATATGTCAAGAACACTAAACAAAAACCAAAGAAACAAAAGCTATGTAACATTAAATCGTCGAGTAACTCGGAATCGTTACCTTAGCTAGAAAAATCAATTAGCACCAAAATAAGAAATATAAACTAAGAAACCCGTCTTCTAATCTTCCCCTAATATATACGAGTCACCAAACTCGTCTTCAAAATCTTCCCCTATAAGAAATGACAAGAAAAACATTATTAGAAGTAAAAATAGATTTTCCAAAATTAAAGTGTTGAAAACGATTTTGACGGAATTGAAAATAAACCGTACTTGAAGATGGAGAGCGAAGAGGAGATTCTAGAAATATAAATTAGGACGGATTTAATTAAGAAATGAAGGTTTTATGAGGATTTTGCTCAAGAACGACGAAGAACTGATGAAGAACGACGAAGAACGTTCAAGAACGATGAAGAACGATTTATTTGATCTTAAGTTGATTTGTGGTAAAATGAAAAGTGGTTAGTGAGTAAAGTGGGAGTTGGAGTGCCGTGTAATATAGAGCAAAATAGTGAGTTGGGTTTTGAAATTGTTGTTATGGAATTGACTCGGTATAATAATTATATTACCGTAATTAATTAGATATTAAGTTAATTGAATTAAATATCAAGATATTATGTTATTGTAATGAAAAGAAAGAAAATATCAAGGTCTAAGAGAGGAGGGAACACCGTGTGGTTTGGTGAACAATCGGGTCTGATTTATCGATTTGCGTAATTTAAACTGACGGATCGATAAAGTAACAAATATCTAAGATATTTGTATTAGTTTAATCGAAACAAATAAAATATCTCAAGTGAGTGGAAAACTATGACATGGGCGTGTGACTCATGCCAAAGTCGAGTTTCGGTTTTGTTTCGGGATTTACGATGACTCGGGAATCGTTAAATGACGTTCGGAATTAAACCGTAAAAGTTATTCGTTAAATTCCGAATAAATTCAAAATAATTATATTAAATTATGATAAATCTTAATAAATCTAAATAAAAATAAATTAAAATTTAATTATTTTTCAATTAATTTCGGATCTTAAATTACGAGGCGAGTCGGGAAAAGTCACCTAAGTCAAATTGACTAAAAAAGTCAAAAAGTCAAAGATGACTTAAAAGTCAGAAAAGTTTTGACGACTTCAAGTCAAGAAAAGTCAAAGACGACTTAAAAGGCAAGAAAAGTCAAAGATGACTAAAAACGGTCTTTTCATGAAATCTCTCAGAAATTCCAAATACGAACGCGGAATTTCAAAATACGACTCGGAACAAAAATTTCTATTTTAAAACCTTAAGTTTGCTGAAAAGTGTTAGTACATATTTTTACTAGAAAAATTGGGTACTTTTCGGGTTGTTACAATCACCCCTCCTTTTAAAAAGTTTCGTCCTCGAAACTTAGAAGAAGGAAAGTAACATATATGTAGGTCTATATCAAAACTGTTTAAAATATATTCGTAATAAAAATACAGGGTCTTATCACTGGAACGGAAGGTTCTCGTCCGCGGTTAAGAACATCGACGTCCCATATCAAAGACTCAAAAGATACATTTTCGCATCAATAAATGAGAAAACTAGTTATCGAACGTCTCCAATAACAAGTCTCAACACTCCTTGACGGTAAAATACTTGAAATCATAAAATATTTCCAAAAGCTTTTAGTTCAAAAATTTTATAGTAAAGGTAATAATTCTACTATCTATGCCTAAAATTTCTAACTAAAGCTTCTAATAATAATCTACTTATAAATACGACATTCGATAGAAGGACCGGAATATTCGAAAGAATAAATCGAATATAAAGAGAGAAAAGAGAGGAATGAATCACCATACTATCTTCCTTCTATGATACTTCAAATGTCTATCGTAACTCAACAACACGAACTGCACTAGAATCTAGTCCACAAGAGAGTGCAATAATCCTCAACACTTTCAATCCTCCGATTCCTACCAAAATATTTCATAAGCATGACACATCAAGTAATAACTCCCAAATATTTCAAATTCAATTAGAATCTTCTAAGGTCCATCAAAACTCTTATTGGAAACCACCATCAAAATATGTATAATTAGGGAAACAATGCCGCTAACAACCCCAAAGTAAAGGAGACTTACTATGAAATCCTTTGATCCAATTTATTCCAAAATTCAGTATCTTAAGTTATTAACAATTAACTTTCTTACCTTCAAAAGTTAAAACACAACTCCTCAAAAGAGATTAGTCACCCAATATCATTTCACTTAACTTTTGCCAATCATAGGGCAATGCGACCGTAAATCAATTTATTTAGCTCCTTCAAACACTCAATACATCGGTTTTCGCTTATGACAATTTTCCTCAAGTTGTTCATCCTATCCTAATTTCACAAAGTAATTATTCCCGTTAGGGTCCAACATTTAAAACAACTATTTTTTCCAAGTAACATTTACAGAACCACTAAAATCCTTAACCACCACAACTAACCACCATCATACTTAATTCGATCCTCCAAAAGAAATGATATTACAACTTCCAGCTTCATAGTCTAAAACCACTAGGAGAATTTCATCCCAAGTTTATCCTCAAATCCTTATAATCCTCTAAACATGAAACTAGTTTAATACGATGGTTAAGTACCATATTCGAAACTTCTTATTTACTCCAAAATAGACATATCATAAGCATGGTCTTCAAACCAATACTAAACTTCTAAGTCCAAAAGACTAAATTACTAATGAGTTAAGAAGTCATAGCCCACTCATTCGATCTTACACCATCGAATATCACGAACTATTACTCACAAGTCATGACAAGTATCAAGCTTTACAATTATTAAACATACTTCACCACACCTTCCTCAAGGACACCAACTCTCACCACCATATGGTGAAATTAGATCTATAACATTTTCCTCAAATCACAAGTTCATTCTAACAAACACTAATATTCCTCAAGATTCAAAGTTCTTCCGACTAAGTATAATATACCTCAAACCGATGGTTATGACATCCATACAAATGTTACAAGAGGAAGGTAAGAATAACAATGGTATAATGGAGGAACTATTAAGAGTAATTTCCAAGAGGTAAATAGGTTGGAGGAGAAAGAAGCACCTAGATAGAAGGAACAGGGCATAATATTATAAGGACGAGAGAATTCATAGATGAAGAAGGAATTCACTTCAATTAGGCTTATAAATCTTCAAATCTTCGGTAGAGGATACTCCTTCTAGGTAACACATATTCCACCCTAAGGCGTAATATGGCTCCTAGCAATTTGGCTAGCCACTCAAGCATAGCCTCCTTGGCAATTGTCTTCTCTATGAGGAGGGACCTGGTTGGCACTAACAATGATCTCTTCTACACGAGGTCCAACCATCTTCATAAGAGACAAAACAAATTAAGTTACTCCTAACAATTAGCATAAACAAATAGACTACAACATAAATCCTAATCTACCCATCTTACCCTTCTATCTCACAAGTTTATTATTTTATTCAGGTCAAGTTATTTATACAAGGGTACACAAACGTGCGTCGGGAGCAAAAATGCTCTGATACCAACTGTGACACCCTCAAATTTGCGGAAAGAAAAAAATAATTTAAATACATAACGAAGGGTGTCATAAATAAAAAGGTTTATTACAAAAGAAAATTAATATTATACATAAGAATTACACAAGACGGGAGACATATCTCCCGTATAAATACGGAAATACAAGAGTGTATAATAATATACAATCTAAGAACCGAATATAGGTCCAAGGTAAATACTTCGCTCGCTAGCTCGTCACTGTACCCAAAGTATGCATCACCACCTGTTCGACCGCATTAAATATAAACACGGAAGCCACAGTCAGTGGGGAGTAACTCCGAGTTCTCCCAGCCACGAAAT
>JAIUZE010029729.1:0-17466 GCA_022085475.1 Heliosperma pusillum | reverse complement strand
CACGGGCTGAGTTGGGCCGGACCCCACATGGGCCTGGATGGGCCCCACGGCCTGTTTTGGGCTAAAATGGCTGGTTGGATTAAAATTTCTAAAACCGCTTCTTAAAAATTCCCGCATGCTTTAACATATTTAAAACCCGTCCAAACAACAATTAAACTATCAAACATCGACACAACCCAAAGCCCAAATCCCGGACCCACCATGGACCAACCCAGACCGGTCTGAACCGGCCTGGACCGGTCTGGTTGGTCCGGTTCAGCCACCATGCCCACGGTTCCACCACATCAAACACCACATAAATTTCTAACATGTTTTAATCATCAAACCACCATTTTAACAATCATCCATACAAAATCATAACTTATTAAAATCATCAAAATTTATCAAGAACACTAAACTTGTTATAAATTCATACAAAATCATAAAAACCATAACTTATGGAAAATCATCAAAATTTACTAAGAACACTAAACATATTATAAATTCATACAAAATCATAAAAATCATAACTTATGGAAAATCATCAAAATTTACTAAGAACACTAAACATATTATAAATTCATACAAAATCATAAAAATCATAACTTATGGAAAATCATCAAAATTTACTAAGAACACTAAACATATTATAAATTTATACAAAATCATAAAAATCATAACTTATGGAAAATCATCAAAATTTACTAAGAACACTAAACATATTATAAATTCATACAAAATCATAAAAATCATATCTTATGGAAAATCATCCAAATTCATCAACATGATAAAAACCACTACTTATCATATTACTACCAAAAATCCATAAAAACCATAACATGAACCAAAACTAAAGACTATGTGACATTAATTCGTCGAGTAAAACGGAATTGTTACCTTAGCTAGCCAAAACAATTAGCACCAAATAATAAGAAGTATAATAATAAGAAACCCTCCTACTAATCTTCACCCAAAATATACGAGTCTCCAAACTCGTCTTCAAAATCTTCCCCTATAAGAAATAACAAGAAAAACATTATTAGAACTAAAAATATGAATTTCTATAATTAAAGTGTTGAAAACGATCTTGACGGAATTGAAATATAACCGTACGTGAAGATGAGGAGCGAAGAGGAGAGTCTAGAAATATAAATTAGGATGGATTTAATTAAGAAACGAAGATTTTATGAAGGTTTTGCTCAAGAACGCTGAAGAACAATTGATGAACGACGAAGAACACGAAGAACGATTAAAGAAAGTGATGTTTTGATCTTTATTTGATTTATTGTAAAATGAAAAGTTGTTTGTGAGTAAGGAAGAGTGGGTTGAGCCGTGTAGTTATAGGCAATTAAGGATGTCGAGTTTTGAAATTGTTGTTACGTAATTGACTCGCGTTTACTAATTATTTTACGGTAAAGGATTAAATATAATTAACGATAAAGTTAATTACACTAAATATCAAGATATTATGTTATTAATAATCAAAAGAAAGACAAATATCTAGTTCTATTAGAGGACTTATGAGCCGTGTGAAATGATGAGAAGACGGATCTGATTTCGATCGTTTTGCGTAATTTTCGTTAACTGATCGATAAAGTGAAATAATATCTAGATATTATGATATATTAATCAAAAGAAATGAAAATATCAAGGTCTATTAGAGGAGAGGAAAGGAGAGGAGAGCCGTGTGGGTTTGTGGCTTGTCGGGTCTGATTTTTTCTCGATTTGCGTAATCTCCGTTGACGGATCGATAAAGTAACAAATATCTAAGATATTTGTATTAGTTTAATCGAAATTATTAAAATGTTTCAAGTGAGTGGAAAACGATGACATGGGCGTGTGACTCATGCCAAAGTCGAGTTTCGATTTTGTTGCGCGTTTTACGATGAGTCGGAAATAGTTAAATGACGTTCGGTTAAAACCGTAAACGTTATTCTTTAAATTCCGAATAAATTCAAAATAATTATATTAAATTATGATAAATCTTAATAAATCTAAATAAAAATAAATCAAAAATATTATTTTTTTAAATAAAATTTCGGTCTTCGAACTTATGAGACGAGTCGGGAAAAAGTCAACGGAAGTCAAAGTTGACTGAAAAGTCGAGAAAAGTCGAAGATGACTTAAAAGTCAAGAAAAAGTTTATGACGACTTAAAAGCCAAGAAAAGTCGATGACGACTTTTAAAAAGTCAAGGAAAGTCAAAGACGACTTAAAAGTCAAGAAAAGTCAAAGATGACTAAAAACGGTCTTTTCATGAAATCCCTCAGAAATTCCAAATACGAACGCGGAATTTCAAAATAAGATTCAGAACAAAAATTTCTATTTTAAAAACTTAAGTTCTACTGAAAAGTGTTAGTAAATATTTTTACTAGAAAAATTGGTATTTTTCGGGTTGTTACAAAGTATACCCTGTGAACCTACAGAGATTTATTTATGTTATTGCACTAACTGTGGAGGACACTGGCTCCAACATAAACAAAGTTATAGAATTTGACACGACCAAAGGAAGAAACAAACTAGGTGGTTCTATTGGTATCGACTCTTCTTTTAATTCATTTCAACTAGCAAATCATTTCAATATTTCAATTTTATTTATTGTATTTACATAATGATAATTTTACATTTTACTAAATTCAATTTATGTGATTAAGTTGATTAAGAGGAAAATGATAAACAAAACTAAACTACGAAATAAAAGTGCTAAAATGATTAAGGTGATTATATTAATAATGATTCTAGTGATGAATTCTATGATGATTATTATATGATTAGGCAAAATAAAATATGACATGTTAAATGATATTTTGGTTTTGACAAGATTACTTTTACATGGATTTCCTACCAACAATAATATAAAAACAAGACTAATGAGATTATAATTCATGAACTTAATATGATGATGACAATACAACTAACATGAATACTATAAAGAGAGAACAATGATGTCGGAAATTGCGTAAATAAAGGATAGAAAATTATCGAGATTGGAATGCAAATTATGTAAGAAAGAAAGCAAAGAACAAATATCCAACCCAATGTAATGACAAATACTTATAGGAACACTAGAAAAGTACTTGGAAATTGCTATAAAAACTAGTCTAAGATTGTATAAACTATAAACTATAATCTAAAACTTGTATGAAAGAAAGATGTAATGTTGTGTTATTCTCTTCTAAATTGTATGCTAATTGTGTAATTGTAATTGTGTTGTAAAAATGTATATCTTCTCATGAGATGATCCTTGGCTTTTATAGGGCTGCTTTGCTGCCGTGTTTCGTCCAAATTCATACCCTAGACAAAGCCATAAAACACTCCATTAAAGCTTGGTAGAAAAAGAGCCAGGAGACGTTCATCAGCAGACATACCCGATCGGGTATGTGTAAATCCGATCGGGTATGTAACCCTGATGGATTTTTTCGTCTCTTCCAATTTTGTCTTTGGGCACGGAATCCTATGCCTTGGTCTTGGTCAATGCAACACGTAATTGGGCTTGGGCTAGTCTTCCTTTGACTTGGGTTGATGTTTTCATTTGAGAAACAAAGTCAAAGTCCAAGATGAGTCCACTCGAGGAAGGATGTAGCGGAATCGTAGTTAAACCATGAAATTGCTATCATCGGTTCCTCGAAAATTCGTATTCTAGTACCTTTGCTCCATAAAGTAAGAAAATATAGCAAAACCGCTTCATTTCCTATAAAACGAGACAAAGTACGCAAAACAACTAGAATAGCAATATTAGCTCGTTAATCACTCAACAAAGTGCATAAATCATATAGAAATCGAGCTAAAACGGGGGATAAATTAGTACAAAATATCGCTTATTATTGAGCTATCACTTGACGATAAAATTTATGAATTATCAGAAATCGTTCCGCATACCAAACATGTGGCCCAATAATCACTGGGTGGTTGGCGGAAGGTGTAGATTCGAGGTATCTACAAGTCTATGGAGCCGGTTCCCACAACCGCTCCATAATAATAACCACTCCCTACCCCAATATGTATCACAATCACTACACACATACAAATACAAACCATCATGTCACAATCACATCATAGTCCGTATCAATCAATCATATACACATAAACCGAGTAGAATAAACCTGCCTTTTCACAATTCACTCAAAAGAAAACACGAGCAAGGCTAGAACTCCTTTTCTATGAAATCGCCACCTACAATACCATAATAATAGTAATTACTACTAATTACTATCAATCAAAGCCCATTAAGACTAATTACCCCCTTATTAACCCTAATCCCCCAATTATTACATTAATTCAGTCAAAACATACATTCTAGGTTAAGTCCTTTTTATTCTCAACACCCTAATCAATAAATAACAATATATATAATTATATTTTCCCCAAACTCTTAGTCAAGTAACAACCTTTCTAACAACTAATGTCAATAACCAATAATCTAGTTTAAGACAAGTATAAAGATTCAGTCTTTACAACATATGAAGGTTTAATAATACTAATCCCTTTCTAATATCTTCTACATGAACAATAAAAATACTAATTAAAAAATAATTAATCATAATTACCCAAAGCCTTACCTAATAAGGTGATAGTAATAATTCAAGAGGTGAAAGATAGAAGTTACTTACAAATCTTGAAAGGAAATACTAGATCTAGAATGAAAGAATTCCCCAATATTCAAGAATACCCAAGAAGGTTCTAGAGAGTTTGAGGGAGATATATTAGATAGACAGTAGTGTTTTTGGTGTTTGTTTGAATACGAAAACACGATTAGATTCCACCATGCGCCCACGCGGAGTCAGAAACAAAAGAGCTGCGGACAAGACGATTACTCGACCGAGTAAAAGGACACGCGGTCGAGACACCCACTCGACCGAGTGGCAACCAAAAGGGTCCGCTCAAGACAGTCCACTCGCTCGAGTAAACCTCAACTCGACCGAGTCCAAGACACTCGACCGAGTAGCTAACCTACTCGACCGAGTAACGTACCTATCCGGCCGAGTGTCTTTAGCACTAGACTTAGTAATACCTGAGGTATTACAATCTTCCCCCCATAAAAAGAACTTCATCCCCAAAGTTCAGACAATAACAAAATGAGTTACCCTACAAGTATACGCACACCGCCTATACTAACAACCACACAACAACAACCCACGATAAGGATCGGTAGCTACCACTGTAACTAAGATGAGCGAAAGAGACCGAACGAAAACTAAGCAACAATGCAACACATCAACACATCATAAACAACAACTGCCCGACAACTACCCTTATTTCCTCCCTCCTAAAAATCAAGGTTACGATCCCGTAACCGAATATATCTCGAAAAGATGAGGGTCCCGCTCCCTCATCGACTCCTCCGTCTCCCAAGTAGCTTCTTCTATATTATGGTTTGACCATAATACCTTCAAGAGCCTTGTCTCCCCTTTCCGGGTCTCCTGGACCTTATAATCAAGAATTTCCTAAGGTAATTCCTCATATGTGAGGGCTTCATCAACCTCAATGGAATCGGCAACGAGCACATGGGATGAGTCACTTACGTACTTTCTCAATTGAGAAACATGAAACACATTATGAACCTTTTCCAAAGCCATGGGGAGGTTAAGAGGATAGACAACCTCCCCTACACGAGCTAGGATTTCAAAACCACCAATATACTTCGGGCTCAACTTGCCTCTTTTCCCAAACCTTATTATCCCTATCATCGGTGATACTTTAAACAATACCCTATCACCCGCTTCATACTTGATATCGTGGCATCGAAGATCGGCATAACGCTTTTGCCGGTCTTGACCCGCCTTCATTTTCAATCAAATGACCTTGAGTTGATCCACCCTCTCTTTGATCATTTCCGGTCCCAATTCCACTTTCTCGGAGATAACATCCCAATATATCAGACTCCTACACTTCCTTCCATACAAGGCCTCAAACAAGGCCATGCCAATACTACCATGAAAGCTAATATTATACGAAAATTCCATCAAATCTAGTCGATCTTCCCATTACCCACCAATTTCCAAGGCACGAGAACAAAGAAGGTCCTCCAAGGTAGACGGTCACACAAGTGAAATATAAGATAAAGTGCTTAATAGTACAGTTTATTGTGAGATTAAATAAATTTTGCATTATTATGAGAAGACCATCAATTGTTGGGATTATTCTATTTAAATTTTCCAAAAAAAAATATAAACTTATAAAATTAATAGATAAGAATATATAATTAGGTATATTTTATATATAAGGTGAAAGATTTATTCTGATTTATTCATCTTTCACATGTAGACATATACGAAGTATAACATACTAGGATTACATAATAATATGTTAGGCCAAAGTTCTATAAATTTCTATAAAATAGCTAATTAATAGAGGCGTATAATTGCAAAAGAATTTGAGCGGGAAAATTTTAGAGTTCGCTTATTCTTTTAGTAATAAGGGGATTCTAATTTATCATGCCACTTGTCCACTCTTTATTGGCAGATTGTTGTACTACTCCCAACCAAATATCACATTCTAGTGTTGCATAGTAGTACAATGTTGTGATTTTTTCTTTCCAAGCATTTTTTAGTGTTACTCTTTATTGGCAGCTTTTTTTCTTTTATGTGACATTTGGTGGTGAACATGAAGTCCAATCATAAAAAAGTGAGGAAAAGATAAAGACAATCACTAACTTAAAAGTTCAGTTAAAAAAAGTCCATATCTTAGTGTGACACCCTCAAATTTGCGGAAAGAAAAAAAATTATTTAAATACATAAACGAAATATAATGATACATAACGAAGGTGTCATAACATAAAAAGGTCATTACAAAACGAAAATACTATTATACAAAATAAATCTACAAGACGGGAGACATATCTCCCGTATAAATACGGAAATAAAAAGTGTGTACAATAATATACAAACTATGAACCGAATATAGGTCCAAGGTAAATACTTCGCTCGCTAGCTCGTCCATGTACCCCAAATATGCAACACCACCTGTTCGACCGCATTAAATATAAACACGGAAGCCACAGTCAGTGGGGAGTAACTCCGAGTTCTCCCAGCCACGAAATGTCGAGTTTAATGAAACATGAAAAACATAAAAGCAAAGTATATATAAAATACAAAACCTTAACACATATGATATGCTTTTCATGTTATGAAACAGTTAACTAACATATAACCTATCATATGAAAGCTATCATGTGAATTCGATAATAAAATATAAATCGAGGTAGGGAAGCTGGTATGCTGGCTCAGCGGTTACCAAGTAACATGGCCCTGATACACTCAAACCCTAATCAACACGTAATCATGTGAATCAGTTAACAATCGGTAATCCAAACTCTATCAATCCTAGCCGGCTTGCATATCACCTTCTAGAACTCATAGAATCATACAAACATGAAAGACCAATACTTCTACAAACAGGCATAAGTTCCTAGTACAGTCAATAGTCGACTTCTGTAACTCGAGGCTATACACAAGGTAGGAAAACATCCTAGTCCTAGACTGATCAGACCTAGCGACAACAGCTATTCGTTCCCCGTCCCATGGACATAACCGTCTATGAGAACTCTCTAGGCGACCCCCTCCAGCGAGATGGCTAGTACGTAAGCTGACTCCAGTCAAAAACGGATCAGGCAGCCATACCCCGACTTGGATATTAACCCACCAAGCCGGGACACAGAAGCTATCAAGCGGCAAACTCCATATGCTCGTTAAAGATAGTACGGGCCTATCAATGTCATGGTCCAAGATACTCATTTAGAATTAGAATGGTCAAGACGCCATATACTCATAATTCTCTATGGGGACTTAGTCAACACGACACCAACCATATAATAAAACAGTCACGGGAAAAACATCCTATCATGTGACTAATTGCATATCAATAATAATCAAATATCATATCGCCTCATATCTACTAAGGCTAATTCATAATTAAATACAACCTCACTTGAAGACAAATCCCCGACCCGAGTCCCGCGGCGGGTCATCAGTCAAATCGGGGCTGACTAGATCTTAGTTTGACCAAACCCGTTGGATCAAACCGGCTAGAAGCAGAGTCTTTATCACATAGACAAAAAATCAACATATTCATTACATGTTATTTTATTACTACTTCTAACATGTGAATTATCATATTATACCCAAAAACCCGCTTGACTTAAATGATAACAAATTAAACTATGACCTCATCTTATAATTTCCAACATGTGAGAAATAATAATTTATGAAAAACCTTTTTAATTAAATATTTTACTTATTAATATTTCCCACTTGCTAAATATTACAAAACACGATAAAATGACGATAACTCAAAAACCGTCACAAGTCCCAAAGTGGGACCCACGGGCTGAGTTGGGCCGGACCCCACATGGGCTTAGATGGGCCCCACGGGCCTGTTTTGCTCAAAATGGCTGTTTTGCTTTAATTTTTCTAAAACCGATTTCTAATATTTTCCCGCATGCTTAACATAATTAAAACCCGTCAACACAACAATTAAACAATCAAACATCGACACAACCCAAAGACCAAAACCCGGACCCACCACGGACCAACCCAGACCGGGTCTGAACCGGCCTGGACCGGTCTGGTTGGTCCGGTTCAGCCCCCTTCCCCACGGTTCACCAACAAACCAACACCAATTAATTCCTAACATGTTTTAATCATCAAACAACCATTCTAACAACCATCATACAAAAATCATGACTAACATAATTCATCCAAATTCCTCAAGAACACTAAACATATTAAAATTTCCTAAACAACATAAAAATCATAACTTATAAACAAAATCATCAAAATTCTTCAAGAACACTAAACTTGTTAAAATTTCCTAAACAACTTAAAAATCATAACTTCTTAAAAATCATCAAAATTCATCAAAAACATTAAACATATTATAAATTCATACAAAATCATAAAAATCATAACTTATGGAAAATCATCCAAATTTACCAAGAACACTAAAAACAACATAAAAATTCCTACAACATAAAAAAAATCCTCAAGAACAATAAAACTACATAAAAATTCCATAGAACATAATAAAATTTATAACTTATCATATTACTACCAAAAATTCCAAAATCATAAAAATATGAACCAAAATAAAAGATGAACTAAAAACTAAAGAAACAAAGCTAAAGCTATGTTACTACCAAAAATCATAAATAACCATAACATGAATCCATAAACTAAAACCTAAAGGCTATGTGACATTAATTCGTCGAGTAAATCGGAATTGTTACCTTAGCTAGCCAAAATCACTTAGCACAAAAATAATAAGAAGTATATAAATAAGAACCCTTCTCCTAATCTTCACCCAAAATATACGAGTCTCCAAACTCGTCTTCAAAATCTTCCCCTATAAAAATATGACAAGAAAAACATTATTAGCACATAAAACTAAATTTCTCATAATTAAAGTGTTGAAAACGATCTTGACGGAATTGAAATAAACCGTACGTGAAGATGGAGAGCGAAGAGGAGAGTCTAGAAATATAAAGTAGGAAGGATTTAATTAAGAAACGAAGATTTTATGAAGGTTTTGCTCAAGAACGATGAAGAACAAATGATGAACGATGAAGAACACGAAGAACGATTAAATAAAGTGATGTTTTGATCTTTATTTGATTTGTTGAAAGATGAAAAGTTGTTTGTGAGTTATGATGGGTGGTGGAGCCGTGTGTTTATAGGCAAATAAGGCTGTCGGATTTTGAATTCGTTGTTACGTAATTGACTCGCGTTTAATAATTATTTTACGGTAAACGATTAAATATAATTTACGATAAAGTTAAATATCAAGATATTATGATATTGTAATGAAAAATAATGAAAATATCAAGGCTTAAGAGTGGGTAAGTGTGCCGTGTGGGATTGTGATTGTCGGGTCCGATTTCGAGCGTTTTGCGTAATTCTCGTTAACTGATCGATAAAGTAAAATAATATCTAGATATTATGATATATTAATCAAAAGTAATGAAAATATCAAGGTCTATTAGAGAGGAAAATGAGCCGTGTGGTCTTGTGCTTGCCGGGTCTGTTTTTGCTCGATTTGCGTAATCTCCGTTGACGGATCGATAAAGTAACAAATATCTAAGATATTTGTATTATTTTAATCGAATCAATTAAAATATCCAATCGTGAGTGGAAAACGATGACATGGCCGCGTGACTCATGCCACAGTCGAGTTTCGATTTTGTTGCGCGCTTTACGATGCGTCGGGAATAGTTAAATGACGTTCGGTTAAAACCGTAAAAGTTATTCTTTAAATTCCAAATAAATTCAAATTAATTATATTAAATTATGATAAATCATAATAAATATAAATAAAAATAAATCAAAAATATAATTTTTTTTAAATAAAATTTCGGTCTTCAAACTTGTAAAGCGAGTCGGGAAAAGTCAACGAAAGTCAAAATCGACTAAAAAGTCGGGAAAAGTCAAAAATGACTTAAAAGTTCAGAAAAGTTTAAGACGACTTTAAAAGTCAAGAAAAGTAAATGACGACTTTAAAAAGTCAAGAAAAAGTCAAAGACGATTTAAAAGTCAAGAAAAGTCAAAGACGACCAAAAACGGTCTTTTCATGAAATCTCTCAAAAATTCCAAATACGAACGCGGAATTTCAAAATACGACTCCGAACAAAAATTCCTATTTTAAGAACTTAAGTTGTACTGAAAAGTGTTAGTAAATATTTTTACTAGAAAAATCGGCCACTTTTCGGGTGTTACATTATGAATCTTCAAGCAAGACTAATCTCCAAGCAAGAGTAGATGAAGAGTTGAATGCCTAAGAAGAATCGAGTTGTAAAGAGTCGTCTATTGTAAAGGTAGAAGAGTATGGTACTTACAAATGCAACAGTCTAGGCAACCGTTACCTCACATGTTCAGTGTAACAGTGAAGGCGGCTGTTGCACATGTCTGAAACTTTTCAAAGACTTTCTAAACCAAAAACTTCCTGCTGTTTTGAAAAGTTACTTGAACCATCCTTGAAATGATTTGGAACGTGCTTAGAAAATGATAAGAAGGAATCATTTGAAAGTGTTTTTCCTCATTTGCACAAACAAACTTTTTCTCAAAAAGAAAGCAAAGCTTGGCTTGTCCCCAAATGAGTTTGTCATCTTATGACTTTCACCCAAGGGTAAAACGTTTCCTGCATCTTGAGCAGCCCACTTTTCTGAGACATTTTGTCACTTATGAAAGCTTTATGCAAGGACATTCACTTTGCCCACATGCTTGAGAGTGGACTTTCTCAAGGCTCTTCTTTAATCATTTTCAAATCACTTCTTCCTCTATAAATAGAGAGCACACCTCTCTCATTTCTTCAAGACTTTCCAGAGAAATAAAACTTATTTCATTGCAAATTTTCTTCAAAGTTTTTAAGCTTTTAATCTTTGCAAAATTTCTTCAAAGTCTTCAAAAGTCACAGACATGACAACTGTTGCGTTAAGTATTGTATTCTTCTTTCTAGAATAGTTAGATCTTAATGAATTCGCCTTCGTTCTTTTCACAAGAACAAAATCAGAGAATTTGATCTTGTAACTTTCTTAGATGAAGAGTCGAGTTTGAGACGGAGTAGTCTTGAACTCATTTCGCAACCGGAGTAGGTTGTTGGTCCTTTTTATTGTAAGGGTCTTAGGTAGTCGGAGTAGATTACTTATATTAATTGAATCAATAAGAAGAAGATTGGACGTAGGCCTTTGAAGTGGCTGAACCAATTCAAATCTCTTGTGTTATTTTCTTGTTTGCTTAATTTACGTTGCACTTTTCTTTACTCGTGTGTTTCGTATTTCTGTCTAGTGCAACAGTCTCGGATACTGTTACTTTCGTGTTGTAGCCTTTACTTCCTCTGCTAAAACGAACAAGTAACAGTCAGACTCATTGTGACATTCACTTTACAACAACTTTATAATTTAGCAATACACTCTTGTTAACCTTGTTCATTCAGTGTATCCATTTGTTCTTCTTAACACAATCAACTTTCTTTAAACAATAAAGATTAAGTTGAAAATTTTAAAGTGGTACCTAATTCACCCCCTCCCCCTCTTAGGTACTTGGAATCCAAACCCTTCAATGTGGAGGATGCTCCTCCAAAGAAGGTTGTTGAGACAAAGGAGCCGGAAAAAGTCAAAGTGCCTTTCCCTCATAGGTTGGCAAAGCATCACAAGAACACTCAATTCGGTAAATTCATGGAAGTTGTGAAGAAACTCCAGGTAACTGTTCCTTTTACCGAATTAATCACTCAAATTCCGTCTTACACTAAGTTCATGAAAGAGATTTTAACTAAGAAGAGGACTTTTGACGAGGTAGAAACTATAGCCTTCACCGCCGAGTGTAGTGATCTTTTGCAAAATAAGTCCCCTCCTAAGTTAAAAGATCCCGGTAGTTTTTATATTCTATGCACAATTGGTACCTATCAAATTGATAAAGCTTTATGTGATTAAGGTGCTAGAGTAAGTGTCATTCCTTACTCTATTTGTGCTAAGCTTAATATGAGAGTCTTGAAATGTACTAGTGTCACATTGCAAATGGCGGACGTTCTATAAAACGCCCTTTGGAAGTTTTGGAGGATGTTCCCGTCAAAGTTGGTAAATTCTTTATTCCGGTTAATTTTATTGTTCTTGACATGGCCGAAGATGCCTAAATCCCAATCATTTTGGGAAGACCCTTTTTACATACCGCGGGTGCGGTAATTGATGTCAAGAATGGTAAAATTACATTGGAAGTGGGTGACGATAAGGTCACATAAAATTTGAATAGTGCCATGAAGAGTTCAATGTTAGAAGAGTCTTACTTTTCTATTGATGTTTTGGATGTTGTTGACCTTGTTCTAGATGACTCTATGTCTCGGTCTTTGGTTAAAGACCCATTAGAGGCACTCTTGCTATTAGAATCATTTGCAGGTGATTATGAGATTGAGAATGAAGAGATGGATGCTTTAGAGACTGAATTGGATGGAGAAGAGTTATCATAGGAGGAGAGCTCACACTTTGTAGGTTTGGTTTCTACACCTCAAGACCTTGAGGTACAAAAACCCGAACTTAAACCTCTTCCTTCTAATTTGAAGTATGCTTTTCTAGATCATGAGGAAATGTGTCCGATAATTGTTGGTGCTAATTTGAGTGAGAGTCAATTGTCTTCATTGCTTTGTGTTTTTAAATCCCACAAGAAAGCTATTGGCAATAAACTAGATGATTTAAAGGGCATAAGCTCCAAGTTTTGCATACATAGAATCCATCTAGAGGAAGATCATAAACCATGTGTCCAAGGTCAAAGACGACTAAATCCTAACATGAAAGAAGTGGTTAAAAAGGAAGTGCTTAAATTATTAGATGCGGGAATTATTTATGCAATTTCCGATTCCAAATGGGTGAGTCCGGTCCAAGTGGTTCCTAAGAAAGAAGGAACCACCGTAGTAAAAAATGATAAAAATGAACTTATTCCGACTAGGATTTTAACGGGTTGGAGAATGTGTATTGACTATAGAAGATTGAATTTGGCCACCAAGAAAGATCACTACCCTTTACCTTTCATTGACCAAATGTTGGAGCGGTTGGCATGTCATAAGTATTTTTGCTATCTTGATGGATATTCCGGGTTCTTTCAAATACCCATTCACTCGGATGACCAAGAGAAGACCACGTTTACTTGTCCCTATGGTACCTTTGCTTACCGTAGAATGTCTTTCGGTCTTTGTAATGCCCCCGCCACTTTCCAACGTTGCATGATAAGCATTTTCTCCGACTTTATCGAGTCTATCATGGAAGTGTTTATGGGTGATTTTAGTGTTTATGATTCTTCATTTGATGCTTGTTTGGCTAACTTGTCTGAAGTGTTGAAGCGTTGTGAGGAGGTTGACTTGGTATTGAATTGGGAAAAGTGCCACTTCATGGTCAATGAAGGGGTGGTACTTGGTCATATTGTCTCGGAAAGAGGAATTGAAGTGGATCGTGCTAAGGTCCAAGTTGTTGAGCAACTACCCCCACCGGTAAATGTCAAGGGAGTAAGGAGTTTCTTAGGCCATGCAGGTTTCTACCGCCGTTTTATTAAAAAAATTTCTAAGATCGCCAAAACCCTTACGGAGCTTCTTTTAAAAGATGCTCCCTTTGTGTTTACTAATGATTGTCTTGAGTCTTTTACTAGGATCAATAAGCCTTTGATTTCCGCACCTATCATCCAATCACCGGATTGGAACTTACCATTTGAGCTCATGTGTGATGCTAGTGACTATGCGGTAGGTGCCGTGCTAGGACAAAGGAAGGATAAGGTTCTCCATGCTATGTACTATGCTAGCAAAACCTTGGATGCGGCTCAAATCAACTATGCCACCACGGAGAAAGAGCTACTTGCCATTGTCTATGCCTTAGACAAATTTCGCTCTTACTTGATTGGTTCCAAAGTCATTGTTCATACTGATCATGCCGCTCTAAAGCATCTCCTAGCCAAACAAGAAGCTAAAACGAGGTTGATACGATGGATCTTGCTCTTCCAAGAATTTGATCTTGAGATTAAAGACAAGAAGGGGGCCGAAAATGTTGTTGCCGATCACTTATCCCGCTTAAGGTTTGATGATAGAGGTATTGATATACCTATTGATGATTCCTTCGCCGATGATGCTCTAATGATGTTGGAAGCCAATACTCCTTGGTATGCCGACATAGCCAACTTTCTAGTTGGAAAGGAATTGCCACCTTGCCTTTCATATCAACAAAGGAAGAAATTCCTACACGATGCAAAGTTCTTCCTATGGGATGATCCGTATCTATTCAAACATTGCTCCGATGGGCTTTTTTGGAGATGTATCCCACATTGGGATGTGAAAGGGGTACTAGAAGGATGTCATTATTCTCCTTATGATGGTCACCATGGACCATCCAAGACCGTTGCAAAGGTATTGCAATCCGGTTTCTCTTGGGCAACTATGTTCCAAGATGCCATAGCTTTCGTTACGGCTTGCGATGCTTGCTAAAGAACGAGTTCTATATCGAGAAGGCATGAGATGACTTTAAATGGTATCTTGAAAGTGGAGGTATTCGATGTTTGGGGGATTGATTATCAAGGACCGTTTCCTTCATCAAAAGAGAATCGATATATTTTGGTTGCCGTTTATTATGTCTCTAAATGGGTCGAGGCAATAGCTACTCCAACAAACGATGCTCGTGCCGTGGTTAACTTATTTAAGAAGATCATATTTCCGAGGTTTGGGGTCCCAAGAGCGGTCATTAGTGACCGTGGTACTCACTTTGGTGAGAAACAACTTGATACCTTATTGGAGAAATATGGAGTCTATCATAGAAGAGGCTTGGCTTATCATCCACAAACTAGTGGCCAAGTGGAGGTTTCTAACCGTGAGCTCAAATCCATACTCGAGAAAGTTGTTGCCAAGTCACGAAAGGATTCGAGCATGAAGCTTGATGATACCTTGTGGGCCTACCGTACCGCATATAAGACACCTATTGGTACTTCACCGTATAGGTTGGTCTATGGAAAGACGTGCCATCTCCCCGTTGAGATGGAACATAAAGCTTATTGGGCAATCAAGGAGCTCAACACGAATTCCAAGTTAAGTGGTGAAAAGCGGGTGTTACAAATGAATGCACTTGATGAGTTCCGTTTACAAGCTTATGAGAGCTCTCGTCTTTACAAAGAGAGAACAAAGAGATGGCATGATAAGAGGATTTTGAAGAAGGAGTTTCAAATCGGTGATAAGGTGTTACTTTTTAATTCCCGTCTCAAGCTATTTCCGGGAAAATTACGATCGCGGTGGTCCGGTCCATATACCGTCACACATGTCAACAAGTTTGGTTCCGTTGAAGTGATGACCACTAGTGGCGAAATATTCAAAGTCAATGGCCATCGTTTGAAGGTCTACCATGAGAATGGGATCGTTGGGATAATCGAGGGAGTTCGCATGGACGCTTGAACCGACTCGAGCTTCATACGTCGTGCGAGACGTTAAAGCAGCGCTTCTTGGGAGGCAACTCAAGCTTTTATTTGCTTTTATTTTATTTTCTTTATTTTCTTATTTTCCAAAATTTTTCGTTTTTTTAGACTTAACAAGAGTTGACGATGTTTCTTTTTGTTTTTTAGGAGAAAAATGAAGACATAAAGAGTCGATGGGGGAAATTCATGCATCCCCAAGCATGGAAATCCGTTCGGGGAATTAATACTACAAAACACGGGAAAAAGTCAGGAACTTACAGGGGCCAAACCCCGATCGGGGTTCCCAGGCCCCGACCGGGGTTTCAAATTTCTATGCGTCTGATTATTTGTCTGTTTTATAAGCAAACGAAATTTCAGTTTTCCCCTTATTCCAACCCGAAGGTACTTTTCATTACCCTATCTTCTTCATTTTTTCACTTAAACTCCAAGGAAACATCAATTACTTCATTACTTTGCAAGAATCATTCACTCATCACCATCATCAAGTAAGTTTTGACTTCATTTCTCTTTAATTCGATCCCTTTCAATCAATTTAATCAAGTTTATCAAACCCTAACTCAAATTGGGGGAAATTGATTTTGTGCTTCATTATGCTAAAAGTTGATTGTCTTGTGCTCTATTGATGTTTGCAATACAACGAAAACACGGGAAACTGACGGTTTTTCTGACGGAAAAAAAATTCCGTTAGTGATTTTTTATGACTGACGGACTACTGACGGAATACTGACGGAAAAATAAAACTGACGGATTATCCGTCAGTAACCGTCAGTGAAAAATGGCGCGTTGACAAAGTCAAAGGCGGCAAAATTCACTTACGGGTACTGACGGATTTTCCGTCAGGAATTTCTAATACTGACGGAACATCCGTCAGTAATTGTCCATTATACTGACGGAATTTCCGTCAGAAGCAACTAATAATGTAGTCAAATACAACCCAGTCAAACATAGGTTCTGACGGAAATTCCGTCAGAAAAGTTCTCGAATTCTCGCTAAACCGACGGATTCCTGACGGAATTTCCGTCAGAAAGTTTCTTTTTATGCTGAAATCGAACAATCAGCCCGTCATTTCTTTCTTCTTCATTTTCCCCAAAACTTAACCCCCAAATCAATTTAATCCACTTTCCGACCACCGGCTCCATCACTACCACCGACTAACTTCCTCCGGCGACTACTTTCCGACCACCACATCCTTGGTAAGTTTAATTAACTATTTCAATCTCTTTCTTTTCTCATTTTGTTAATTTATATGTTCTTTATTAGTTGTTTGTTGTAGATCCGACGACCACCACTAGCTACCTCCGACCGTCGACCGCCGCTACTTGTCGCCGTCACTGCTTGTCGCCGCTTTCTTTGTTTATTTTCATCCTTAGGTATTATATTTGTCTTTATTTTAATTTCGCCCTCCGTCTTAATCATTTGTTTGTCTTTAATTGACGTAGGACAGTAGCCATTACTTTTTTTGTTAATGAAATTTTTGTTGTTAATTTAATTTCGCCCTCCGTCTTAATCACTTATTTGTCTTTAATTGACGTAGGATAGTAGCCATTATTGTTTTTGATATTGAAATTTTT
>JAIUZE010029724.1:0-11856 GCA_022085475.1 Heliosperma pusillum | reverse complement strand
ACATGAAAGACCAATACGTCTACAAACAGGCATAAGTTCCTAGTACAGTCAATAGAAGACTTCTGTAACTCGAGGCTATACCACAAGGTAGGAAAAAATCCTAGTCCTAGACTGATCAGACCTAGCGACAACAGCTATTCCATTCCCCGTCTCGTGACCAGAAGTACACAAGAAACTCTACTAGGCGACCCCCTAAGCAGAGATGGCTAGTACTTAAGCTGGCTCCAACCCCAAAACGGATTAGGTAACCATGCCCCGACTTGGATATAAACCCACCATTCCGGGACACAAAAGCTATTAACCATGAACTATATACTCGTTAAAGACAGTACGGACCTATCAATGTCATGGTCCAAGATACTCATTTAGAATTACAATGGCCGAACCAAACTAATATCTTAACTCAGAGGTTACCTTTAAAACATGGCCAAGATACGACTTAACACGCCATATAATCGTAATTCTCTATGGGTACTTAGTCAACACGACACCAACCATATAATTAAACAGTCACAGGAAAACATCCTATCATGTGACTAATTGCATATCAATAAAATCATATACCATATCGCCTCATATCTATTAAGGCTAATTCATTATTAAATACAACCATACTTGAAGACAAATCCCCGACCCGAGTCCCGCGACGGGTCATCAGTCAAATCGGGGCTGACTAGATCTTAGTTTGACCAAACCCGTTGGATCAAACCGGCTAGAAGCAGAGTCTTTATCACATAAACATAAAATCAACATATTCATACATGTTATTTTATTACTACTTCTAACATGTGAATTATCATATTAAACCCAAAACCCGCTTGACTTAAACGATTTCAACGTAAACTTAATCTCGTATTATAATTTCTAACATGTGAGAAATAATAATTTTATGAAAACCTTTTTAATTAAATATTTTACTTATTAATATTTCCCACTTGCTAAATATTACAAAACACGATAAAAATGACGATAACTCAAAAACCGACACGAGTCCCAAGGTGGGACCCACGGGCTGAATTGGGCCGGACCCAATATGGGCCTGGATGGGCCCACGGGCTGTTTTGGCTTCAAAAAGGCTGTTTTACTTTAATTTTTCTAAAACCGTTTTCTAATATTTTCCCGCATGCTTAACATAATTAAAACCCGTCAAAACAACAATTAAACAACCAAACATCGACACAACCCAAACCAAAACCCGGACCCACCTTGACCAACCCAGACCGGGTCTGAACCGGCCTGGATCGGTCCGGTTTGGACCCGGTTCTTGCCCCTTTCTCGGTTCCATCATCAAACACACCAAATCAATTCCAAACTTGTTTTTAATCATCAAACAACCATTTTAACAACATTCATACAAAATCATAACGTATTAAAAATCATCAAAATTTGTCAAGAACATTAAACTTGTTAAAATTTCATAAACAACATAAAAATCATAACTTATGAAAAACCATAAAAATTCATCAAGAACAATAAATCAACATAAAAATTCACTACAACTTAAAAATCATCAAGAACACTAAATCATCATAAAAATTCATACAAAATAAAATCATCAAAAATCATCAAACATCACAAAAATTCCATACAACATAAAAATCATAAAACAACATAATAATTACTACTTAACATATTACTAACTAAAAATCCATAAATCATAAAACATGAACCAAAAATAAAGATGAACCAAAAATCCAAATAAATCAAATTAAAGGCTATGTTACTAACTTAAATCTTAAATACTATAACATGAGCCAAAACTAAAGACTACAAAAAAACAAAACTAAGGCTATGTGACATTAATTCGTCGAGTAAATCGGAAATGTTACCTTAGCTAGCAAAATCCACTTAGCACAAAATATAAGAAAATATAAATAAGGAAACCCTTCTACTAGTCTTCACCCAAAATATAAGAGTCCCCAAATTCGTCTTCAAACTCTTCCCCTATAAGAAAGAACAAGAAAAACAATTATTAGAACTTAAACTAAATTTTCCATAATTAAATGATGAAAACGATCTTGACGGAATTGAAAATAAACCGTACTAGAAGATGAGGAGCGAAGAGGAGAGTCTAGAAATATAAATTAGGAAGGATGTAATTAAGAAATGAAGGATTTATGGAGGTTTTGCTCAAGAACGATGAAGAACTAAAGATGAACGATGAAGAACGCGAAGAACGATTAAATAAAGTGAGGTTTTGATCTTATTTTGATTTGTTGTAAAATGAAAAGTGGTTTGTGAGTCATATGGGTGGGTGTGTGCCGTGTGTTTATAGACACATAAAGGTGTCGAGTTTTGAAATTGTTGTTCCGTAATTGATTCGCGTTTAATAATTGTTTTACGGTAAACGATTAAATATTATTTACGATAAAGTTAATATCAAGATATTATGATATTAAAATGAAAAATAATGAAAATATCAAGGCTTAAGAGTTCAGAAAAGTTTAAGACGACTTAAAATAAATAAAAAGTAAATGACGACTTTAAAAAGTCAAGGAAAAGTCAAAGACGATTTAAAAGTCAAGAAAAGTCAAAGATGACCAAAAACGGTCTTTTCATGAAATCCCTCAAAAACTCCAAATACGAACGCGGAATTTCAAAATACGACTCCGAACAAAATTTCCTATTTTAAAAACTTAAGTTCTACTGAAAAGTATCCATAAGCTATTGCTTAAGCAAATTGGGTACTTTTCGGGTTGTTACAAACAATAAAGGATCATCCCAAAAGTATCTCTTAGCTTCAAACAAAAACCTCTTCTTTTGATTGTGGTTGATGCCCGGTGGAAGAACACCTCCCACAATGTAGTTGGCAAAGTCCGCAAACCAAGGTGCTTGATTTTGAATGGTTTCATTAATGGAAAAGAGAAAATCATCCGGGAATGAATCATTGATAGGCATGTCATCTTTACTTCCATCATAGCATAGCCGGGACAAAGTGGTCCGCCACCGCATTTTCCGCACCCTTCTTATCTCTTATCTCCAAATCGAATTCTTGTAAGAGAAGGATCCATCTAATGAGACGGGGCTTAGCTTCTTTCTTGGCAAGCAAATATTTGAGTGCGGCATGGTCCGTATACACAATGACTTTGGAGCCAATCAAACATGAACGGAACTTATCAAGAGCAAAAACAATGGCAAGAAGCTCTTTTTCCGTTGTTGCATAGTTAACTTGTGCTTCATCAAGGATCTTGCTAGAATAGTAGATGGCATGCAAAGCTTTATCCTTCCGTTGGCTAAGAACCCCGGCAACGGCATAATCGCTTGCGTCGCACATCACCTCAAATGGCAAATCCCAATCCGGGGATTGCATGACCGGAGCCGAAATAAGAGCTTCCTTTATCCTATCAAATGCCTCAACACACTCATTAGTAAAATGGAAAGGGGTATCCTTGAGGAGAAGTTGTGTAAGTGGTTTAGCAATTTTGGAGAAGTCCTTGATGAACCGGCGATAAAAGCCGACATGACCAAGGAAGCTTCTCACCCCTTTGAGGTTTGAAGGTGGGGGTAATTGCTCAATCACTTCCACCTTAGCTCTATCAACTTGGATACCCTTTTCCAAAATGAGATGACCAAGAACTACCCCTTCATTTACCATGAAGTGACATTTCTCCCAATTCAAAACAAGACTCACTTCTTCACATTTTTGCAACACCAATGACAAATTTTGCAAGCACAAATCAAAATCTTTCCCATACACACTAAAATCATCCATAAACACTTCCATGATGGACTCAATGTAATCGGAAAAAATACTCATCATGCATCGTTGAAATGTAGCAGGGGCATTGCAAAGGCCGAAAGGCATTCTCATATAGGAAAAAGTGCCATAAGGGCATGTGAATGTGGTCTTAGATTGGTCAATCGGGTCAATTGGGATTTGTAAAAATCCCGAGTATCCATCTAAATAGCAAAAATACTTGTTTGAGGCAAGTCTTTCTAGGAGTTGATCAATGAAGGAAAGGGGGAAATGATCTTGTCTTGTTGAGGCATTCAACCTTCTATAGTCTATGCACATTCTCCATCCCGTCACTACCCTAGTAGGCACTAGTTCATCTTTATCATTCTTCACTACCGTGGTGCCACCTTTCTTTGGCACCACTTGCACGGGGCTAACCCAATCGGAGTAAGAGATTGGGTAGAAGATCCCGGCATCAAGTAGCTTCATGACTTCACCTTTGACAGCCTCTTGCAAGGTGGGGTTTAGTCTTCTTTGGGGTTGCCTTCTTGGCTCATGGTCATCATGCATGTGGATTCTATGCATACACAATTCCGGGCTAACCCCCTTTAAATCATCCAAGCTATAACCAATAGCTTTCTCATGTTTTCTCAAAACACACAACAATGCATTTAATTGATCATCATCAAGGTTAGCATTTACGATCACCGGTTTGCACTTCGACTCATCAAGATAAGCATATGCTAAGTTAGAAGGAAAGGGTTTAAGAGAAGGAGCTTGTACGTCTACCGCAATGTCTACCGCACAAGAGGTTTGGATGATAGACTCGAGTCTTAAACGTTGTTGTTCATCAAGCTCTTCTCCTTCCAAAGTTGCTTCAAGTAAGTCGAACTCAAACCCATGTAGCTCCTCCATGATATCCCTTGGCTCCAAAGTCAAGATAGCCTCCAAAGGGTCCCTCATAAAGAAGCTAGGTGTAACTTCTTCAACGAAGGCATCAATGATGTCAATGAAATAACATGATTCTCCAAGATTTGGAGCTTTCATGGCATTTTGCAAGTTGAATGTAATTTTTTCATCCCCCACCTCAAGGGTTAGCCTCCCGTGTTTCACATCAATCACCGCTCCGGCGGTGTGCAAGAATGGCCTCCCGAGAATAATGGGGATTTGAGAGTCCTCCGCCATATCAAGAACAATGAAATCTACCGGAATGAAAAACTTCCCAATTCTAACCGGGACATCCTCCAATACACCCAAAGGTTGCTTTGTAGATCGGTCCGCCATTTGGAGTGTGATGTTTGTGCATTTAAGCTCCTCCATGCCAAGTTTCTCACAAATTGAATATGGCATCTGCAACACCCGCAAATGTACCCTATTTTTATAGTAAAAATATTTTACGGATACTTTTCAGCGAAATTTAGTTTTAGTTTAGAATTAAATTTCCCGTGTCGAATTTAGATTTTCCGAGTTCGTATTTGGATTTTTCGCGAGATTTCAAGTGAATCACGTCTTAAGACGTCTTTGACTTTTCTTGACTTTTTCCACTAACTCTCTTCATATACTCCCCTTTAACCTAATTTTCCCTCACAACTCAACTCTTTCTTCCTCACTAAGAAAACCCCATAAAAACCTAGCTTCCTTTTCTTCCAAGCTTAGAATCGTCATAACTCGTTCATTTCTCGCTCAAATTCACGTAAGTTCGTCTCATTCTTTCCCTTTCATTGTCCTCTATCCGTATTGGTAATAAAATTACCGTCTTTCTCGCTTTTCAAACTTTCTGTCTTTCTCAAGGTGAAGTATATTCATCTTTTATTAACTATTTGTAGGTGGTGACCTCCAAGATCCCGACAAAGACTACTTCTTGATTGAAGAGGACCTTGACGCGGAGTGAAGACGCAAAAAGGTAACAGTGAAGGGTTACTCGATATCATTTACGTGTTTTACGTGTTTTCTATGTTAGGAATCGTATTTAGGATATGATTAGTAAGCTTAGAAATGGTGTTGATGATGATACTTGTTGTTGGTTGAGAATTGATATGAGTATGAATGATTTATGATAATAATTGATGATAGTTAATTGTTGATTCTAAGTGAAACATCTTGTTTTCGTGTGAAGTTGACCCCAGTCGGCCGACCGACAGCCGGTCAGCCTACCGGCTGGGGCAGTGGCTGTATAATAAATGGGTTACGTAGAAATATTGGTATATAATTGGTCTCAGCCGGCCGACCGGCTGAGACACACCTCACTTTGCCTTGGTTTTTCTCATGTACCTTGGGTCCCAGCCGGGTAGCCAGCAGCCGGTCCACCTAACTGGCTGGGACACTCTGTATTTTCATGTTGGTTTTCATATGACTAAAGGTACCAGCCGGGTGGCCGGCAGCCGGTCCCCCTGACCGGCTGGCACCTGCTGAACTTTGCTTGTTATTCTTGTTTACGTTTTCGTTTATGATATTTCCGATGGTTCATTTATCGTATAAATTTACGTAATGACTTTAAATATTAATGTTTCGAATGTATGATATTTCATTCGCTCGTATCGCATGTTTTGATGACGGTTTATGGTATGTCCCACTTTGAGTCGGTTTTTACAAATGTTACGGTTTAAGCACTATTTTGTTACGTGCTTTGTACTCTCATTCCCTTGGCTACCTCCACGTTCGTAAGGCTGGAATGTCGGAACGAGGATGTATCCTTACTGCTTAATTGCATGTGTTAGTGGGCATACGACGACAATGTTGGGAGGTGAACGCTTTGGGTTGATCGACCCGGCCGTCAAATGTTGTGTACTTGCGAGGTGGTGTCATTGGCATGTAGCGTACCGCTTGTTTTGATGCTTGTGCTCTTTTCCGCCTCTTTCGTGAATTATCGACCGAATTTGGGGTACTCGGCGTCAATGATTGACCGAGTCTTGGATGCGAAATGTCATCGCTTGTCGAATCGGAACACGTTTATTCCGAGAGTTTGGCCAGGTTTAGACTAGGAACCGTATTATTATCGTCGTCCTACCAGGAGGAAATTAGTCTACATATACGAAATGTCATCGTGTATGCATTCAGGGAAATGTCATCCTGTGGATGCGATTTTAATCATTCTTGCCATGTACACGGTGCTACTGCGTTTCATCTACCGTGAGAGAGGTCGTCAATGTATTGTATGTCTGGATGAATGATTATATGATTGATTTATTATGATCTTCACATGACTTGGCATGGTTTGTTTGTCGAGTCTCAATCTTATCAAACTTATACCGCTAACGGTGAGATGCAAGCCCTTGTGAGCGTATTCGGTTGGCTAAGAGTGTCTTCCCCGAGTCTTTGTGTAATATGATGGATTCGGATTTGTACTTCTTATGCTCTTATCATTATATATCGAATTGCCTATTTATCCTTATCGTATCTCACATGTATATTCATATATGCATGCCTCTACTTTTGTATTTCCTTTTATGTACGTTTAATGTGATATGGCTGGGAGAACCCGGAGTTACTCCCCACTGATTGTGGCGTTCATGTTTTTCATGGATGAACAGGTTTCTTGCATGGATGGCTTTTTGCTTGGTATTTTGGGTTCGGGTGTGAGCTAGCGGGCGTTGTCCCTGGATTGAAACACCTCTAGACGATTTTAGCTAGTTTGCTAAACACTTTGACATTTATAACATTTTGAGAGACTTCGTCTCTTTGTTGTATTTCGTACTTTGGTTTGTAATATTTGACACTCCTCGTATACTTCTTTTTGCATGTATAAAAGTTTTAAAAACATCGTATTTTCCGCTATTTAATTCACATGCTTGTTATGTTTTATTTCCGCATTCGCGAGGGTTGTTACAGCATCACACTCACACTAGCTCCCAAATCACACAAGGCCTTGTCAATTGTAATGTTGCCTATGGTGCATAGGATGGAGAAACTACCCGGATCCTTGAATTTTGGAGGGGTTGGGTTTTGTAGAAACGCACTACACTCACTGGTGAATGCCACGGTTTCAACTCCATTCAATGACTTCTTCCTTGTAAGGATGTCTTTCATAAATTTTGCATAGGCGGGGATTTGGGTGATGAGGTCGGTGAAAGGAATGGAGACCTCCAAATTATTGACAATATCCATGAATTTGCCTAATTGCTTGTCAAGTTTTGTTCTGGCTTGTCTAGAAGGAAAAGGTAGCCTTATCACAATAGGCTCATCGACCTTCTTGTTCGTTGTTACCACATCATCATTCTTTTCGACACCAACTTGCTCACTTGAAGAGCACTCTTCCTCCTTGTCATCCAATTCAACAACCTCAATTTCAATTGGTCCACCATCTTCCACTTTGTCTCCCTCACCATTATCATCTTCAATTGGCATTCTTGGTCCCTCATAACTCTTTCCACACCTCAAATGTATGGCATTGGCGGTTTCATTTCTAGGTGGGTTACCTTGAGGAGGTAATTGACCTTTTCCCCTAGAGGAACTCCCTGAGGCTATTTGGGTCACTTGAGTTTCAAGCATTTTATTGTGGGCAAGGATGTTATTGATGATAATATCTTTGGCTTGGTTATCTTTTTGCAATTGGAGAATCGCTTTGTGAATGTCCAAGTTTGGATCCCCAACTTGTGGTTGCATGGGAGGTTGATTTTGTGTTGGTGGGTTATATTGATTTTGGTTGTATTGTGGTTGATTGTAGGAAGGTTGGTTTTGATTGTATTGTTGTCTTTGAAAGTTTTGTTGATAGTTTCTCATGGGTGGGGCAACATATGGTTGTGGTTGAGGGTTTTGAACATTTTGGCTTTTGTATGAGAGATTTGGGTGATTCTTTGTGTTGTCATTGTAGAAGTTGGAGTAGGGGGTTCCTTGCCTATAAGATTGAAAGGCATTCACTTGTTCCACGGATCCTCTACATTCTTGAGGATCATGACCAAATGTTCCACAACATTCACAAACTCCTTGAGGTAAGCTTGGTGCCATCACCATAGCATTCACTTGTTGCATAGGTGGTTGAGTTAATGAGCTTTGAGCTTGTTGGAATAGAGTCGTTTGTTGGTCCATTTTGAGGTTCATTGCTTCCATATAAGAGCTAAGTTGAGCTCCAAAGTCGGCTCCCATTTGGGTGACGGAGCTCACCTCATGCTTTCCCCTAGGAGTTTGCCTTGGACTACTAAATTGTGAGTTATGGACCTCCATCTCCTCTATTCTTGCCCAAGTTTGAGCATCATCTACTTCCGTGAACCTTCCATTTGATCCCATGTTCAAAATTCCTCTAGCATCTTCATAAAGTCCATTCCAAAGTTGTTGTACCAAGAACCACTCACTCAAACCATGGTGAGGGCAAGAACGAATGATCTCCTTGAATTGGTCCCAAGCTTCATAGAGTGACTCTTCATCCCTTTGCTTGAATCCGGTTATCTTAGCTCTCAACATATTTGTCTTTTCCGGTGGATAGAACTTTTGATAAAAAGCTAGAGCTAGCTTCTTCCATGAGTCAATACCTAGAGCAACCTTGTCAAGACTCTTCAACCATCGTTTTTCCGCTCCAATAAGAGAGAAAGGAAACAAAACCCATCGAATTTGGTCTTGAGTCACTCCTGTTTGAGAAACGACATCACAATAATCACAAAAAGTCTCCATGTGTAGATGAAGGTCTTCACTTGGCATACCTCCAAATTGGTTCCTCTGCACCAATTGGATAAAAGCGGTTTTAGCAATGAAATTTCCGGTTAGATTTTGTGGTACGGGGGTGGTGTTTGGAAGAGTATCTTCCGTGGGAATGGAGTGAGATAATAATTTAGGCATTCTTAGGAGAGTGGGTGGTTGGATGGGAAGTGGGATTGTTGGTGGGATTCCAAAAGGATTCACAAATTCCGCGATCGTCACAAAATCCTCCCAATTTTCTACACTTGGATGCTCAATTTCTACCTCGTTACTTTCCCGGATTTCCCTTTCTTCAGTTGAAGGTAGAGGCTCCTCCGTTGTAGTAATCGGATTTGAAGAAGAGCTTCTACTTGCGGTTTTGAAGACTTTGCAAAGTCTCCTAAAGGTCCTTTGATCTCGGGATCGATTGGAGGTTGATCCTTTGGGGGAGCTCGCCTGGGCATACAAGAAAACTAAATGTAAACGGTGAGAATGCCTCGAGAAACTAGGTTTCTCAAGACAAGAGGCAAAAAACTAAAGCAAACTAAAAACAATCAAATTAAACATACACCGTCCCTGGCAACGGCGCCATTTTGATATAGTGAAATAGTGGTGTAGTAAGAATGTCGATCTCAGGGACGTTTGTTGTTTAGAAGTGATCTAAAAGTCTACTAGAGTCTCTTGCAAGTCACAAAGTAATTTTGGGTTTGGGTTTGTTGACTAAACTAAGATAACAACAATTAAAAGCAATTAAAAACGACGAAAAGAGTCTAAGACGAGAAAGATAATCAAATAACAAGCAATAAAAGGAAAGTCTAGGATCGGTGGGTTCAAATGGGTAATTTGGGTTCTAGTGAGCCGGGTTCATAATTAATGGGTAGTCAAACTTGGGCGCGGTGGATTGAGACTCTCGATCTTACAATCCCTCCCATATACCAAACCAAGCTAGCTCTCGCGTACACACGGTCGATATACCAACTATATGCAAATCCTAACATATTCCGAGGCTATCGATCTTACGGAAATGTATGATAAACATGAATCATGCAAAGTTGTCAAGCAAGCATTTCATCAAACATATGGTATGCAAAAGTTGGAAGAAAGACTACTAATCAACAAATCAACCCAACAAACAAAGATTAACCCTCATTAAAACCCATTATCCCCCACTAATCCTAGATTAATCACTACTCAATCATACTCAAGGGAAATTCAACATTTACTAAAGATTGCAAAAGGAAATCAACAACAACAATCAACATTTTCTAATTAACAATAAGTAGATAACAAGAATTGAAATGAAAACTTAATTAAAGACAAGATTAAGTAGAGGAATTATACCAACTTGGAGAAAGATGAGTACTTTGATATAATAACCAAGATTTTGTCACAAATCTTTGAATATAACCCAAGTTCATACACTAAACCAAGTCGAAATTACTAATTAACCGACTAATTTGCTTAATTATGGAAGATTAATACAAGATTAAATGTTAATTCTATGAGGGTTTTAGATCTAGGGTTTCGTGCCCTTTAATTACATAAAAGGGTCTATTTATAGGTTTACAAAATGAAGGAAAGATGGGCCTCGAGAAGCTTCGTGGATTGGCAATGTCACGACCGTGAAATGGGTTTCACGGTCGTGAAACACGTCTCACGACCGTGAAACTCCAAGTCACGGTCGTGAGATTAGTGGCAGAGCAAGGTCTTCTTTCACGAACAAGTGACGACCGTGAAGCAAGTTTCACGACCGTGACTGAGATTTCACGACCGTGAAATGAGTTTCACGGCTGTGAGCTCAAATGCACGATAATCCAACTTCTTGGAAAGGCATCTCACGACCGTGAAATGCCTTTCACGCCCGTTGTAACACCCGGAAATGTACCCTATTTTTCTAGTAGAAATATTTTACGAAATCTTTTCAGTAATTTTATGTTTTAATTAAGATTTTTATGTTTCGAGTCGAATTTAGAATTTCCGAGTTCGTATTTGGAATTTCTGCGAGATTCCATGAAAATCCCGTCTTAAGTCGTCTTTGACTTTTTCTTGACTTTTAAGTCGTCTTTGACTTTTTCTTGACTTTTAAGTCGTCTTTAACTTTTCTTGACTTTTGAGTCGAGATTGACTTTTCTTGACTTTTGAGTCGAGATTGACTTTTCTTGACTTTTGAGTCGAGTTTGACTTTTCTTGACTTTTGAGTCGAGTTGGACTTTTCTTGACTTTGGAACCGTCTTTGACTTTCGTTGACTTTTTCCCTTCATATCCACTCATACTCCTTAACCTATTTTTCCTACACAAACACAAAATCAAACACAAACACTTCTTCCTCTCTAAGAAAGACCAAACCCTTGCCTCCTTAGCTTTTTCGATCTTAGAATTCTCGTATCTTCTTCGTTCCTTGATAAAATTCACGTAAGTTCGTCTCATTCTTCCCCTCTTACCTTCCTCTATCCGTATTAGTTATAAAATTACCGTCTTTCTCGGTTTTTAAATTATCCGTCTTTCTCAAGATGGATGATATTCCTCTTTTATTATCTAATTGTTTGTAGGTGGAGATTAGGAAAGCTTAGTAA
>JAIUZE010029723.1:0-23379 GCA_022085475.1 Heliosperma pusillum | reverse complement strand
AATGAAGCAAGGAAGACACATTGTTCAGACAAGGAGTTACAATGCAAACAATGGGTAATGAAGCAAGGAAGACTCAATTTTCACACAAGGATTTACAATGCAAACAATGGGTAATGAAGCAAGGAAGACCCATTGTTCACACAAGGAGTTACAATGTAACAATGGGTAATGAAGCATGGAAGACTCATTGTTCACAGAAGGAGTTACAATGCAAACAATGGGTAAGGAAGCAAGGAAGACTCATTGTTCACACAAACAGTTACAATGTAACAATGGGTAATGAAACAAGGAAAGACTCATTGTTTACACAAGTAGTTACAATGCAACATGGTGAATGAAGCAAGAAAGACTCATTGTTTCCCACATAGTATTTACAATGCAACAATGGGTAATGAAGCAAGGAAGACTCATTGTTCACATAAAGAGTTACAATGCAAACAATGGGTAATAAAGCAAGGAAGACTCATTGTTCACTAAAGGAGTTACAATGCAAACAATGGGTAATAAAGCAAGGAAGACTCATGGTTCACTCAAGGAGTTACTGCACTAAAATAAATTCCAAGGAGGCCAAAAATGGCTGGTTAGCAGCCTGTTTTTGCAAGGCCAAATGGTGAGCTCAAATTACAAGATTCCATGGACAAACAACATCATATGGTCCCCCTTTGTGTCTCCTAATCAAGCCAAGGAAAGTGAGCCACAAGGACAAGCTTTTGGCAGCAACAAGAAGGACTTGTCAGTCCATGTTTCGGCCTTGAGCAAGCCTTGAGCAGATGTTAGGACAAACAAGACAAGGACAGGTTTGTCACATGTCTTCGTCAAGACAAGGACATGAGGCTACATTGTGCTAGCACAAACAAGACCATGGCAAGCACAAGACTTGCACAAGACTAGCACATGGCAGCCTTGACAAGCACATGACAGTCCCATGTCTCGGTTATGACAAGCACATGCCAACTACCTTGGCTAGGACATGACAAGGCCATGACAAGGACATGGAAGGCCATGACTAGGACAAGGGGACGTGCCAAATTAAAGAGCAAGGACAACCAGTTGGGGCAGCAGCTATGCAACGTCCAAACAGTCCCTTGGACTGTTTACTTTTCTTTGTTGTCCTCTTGTTTGTTTTGCTTTTATTACATTGTCCTTTGCACTTTAATTTGTAGCCTTAGGATCTTGTTTTGTTTAAGGGTCAAGATGTATTATGAGCATCTATATAAGGAGCTCAAACCCTTTGTAATAATCAGTTTATGAAATGAGTTTTTAGAAGGTTTTCAAACCCTTAGTCTTTGCTTGTGTGCTTAGACACCCTTTCCTCTTTGCTATGTGCTGGAGAACCTCCAAGGGCTTCGAGCCATTGGAGCGGGGTTGAGTCCTATGCTTGTGTGCTTGGGCGAACCTACCTCGAGGCTTAGACCTGCTGTGTGATCTAGTCTAAGTCATATCCATCTACCTCCCATTGTATTAAACCCACAAAATAAAGCCTCCAAAACAGCCCCTCAAATGATAAGAACAACTACTCGTGTCGAGTTTAATTTGTTGTTGTTTCGTTGAGTCTTGGTTGCACTTGGTTGTGCAAAGCGGTTTCCGGGACCGTCCTATCCCTAGCCCGAGTTTAGGTGTCATTTAGCTTAGTTTAGTGTCATTTGAGCCATGCTCGAGTGGTGGCTCTTGGGGAGTCTTTCTTGGCACGAAATCAGGCCCATTTGGGTCTCGTTTCAGTGCAAATGGTATCAGAGCCCAGGCTCTTGCGTTTTCTTAAACCAAGACGGTCTTGGGAAGGGTGGGTGCGTGATGTTCTAGGGCGTGACACTACTTACGTGGGTGCTGCCTGGTTTGTGGGTGTTGTCTTTGGTACGAGCACTTGTGTGAGCTTGTATCGAGTTGGCTAACAGGGGGATTCGATCTTTGCAAGAGTGCTGGATTTGAATAGGGCCCTAGTTGTCTCCCTCTTTAACATCTACACTACTTGTTCCATGGTTGTTTTGTTTTTGAAATCGTCTTTTGTAGTACCATATTTTTAACCCCGAAAGTTTGAGGACAAACTTTTTTGAACAAAGGGAGTTTGCACTAAAATAAATTCCAAGGAGGCCAAAAATGGCTGGTTAGCAGCCTGTTTTTGCAAGGCCAAATGGTGAGCTCAAATTACAAGATTCCATGGACAAACAACATCATATGGTCCCCCTTTGTGTCTCCTAATCAAGCCAAGGAAAGTGAGCAACAAGGACAAGCTTTTGGCAGCAACAAGAAGGACTTGTCAGTCCATGTTTCGGCCTTGAGCAAGCCTTGAGCAGATGTTAGGACAAACAAGACAAGGACATGTTTGTCACATGTCTTCGTCAAGACAAGGACATGAGGCTACATTGTGCTAGGACAAACAAGACCATGGCAAGCACAAGACTAGCACAAGACTAGCACATGGCAGCCTTGACAAGCACATGACAGTCCCATGTCTCGGTTATGACAAGCACATGCCAACTACCTTGGCTAGGACATGACAAGGCCATGACAAGGACATGGAAGGCCATGACAAGGCCATGACAAGGACATGGAAGGCCATGACTAGGACAAGGGGACGTGCCAAATTAAAGAGCAAGGACAACCAGTTGGGGCAGCAGCTATGCAACGTCCAAACAGTCCCTTGGACTGTTTACTTTTCTTTGTTGTCCTCTTGTTTGTTTTGCTTTTATTACATTGTCCTTTGCACTTTAATTTGTAGCCTTAGGATCTTGTTTTGTTTAAGGGTCAAGATGTATTATGAGCATCTATATAAGGAGCTCAAACCCTTTGTAATAATCAGTTTATGAAATGAATTTTTAGAAGGTTTTCAAACCCTTAGTCTTTGCTTGTGTGCTTAGACACCCTTTCCTCTTTGCTATGTGCTGGAGAACCTCCAAGGGCTTCGAGCCATTGGAGCGGGGTTGAGTCCTATGCTTGTGTGCTTGGGCGAAACTACCTCGAGGCTTAGACCTGCTGTGTGATCTAGTCTAAGTCATATCCATCTACCTCCCATTGTATTAAACCCACAAAATAAAGCCTCCAAAACAGCCCCTCAAATGAGAAGAACAACTACTCGTGTCGAGTTTAATTTGTTGTTGTTTCGTTGAGTCTTGGTTGCACTTGGTTGTGCAAAGCGGTTTCCGGGACCGTCCTATCCCTAGCCCGGGTTTAGGTGTCATTTAGCTTAGGTTTAGTGTCATTTGAGCCATGCTCGAGTGGTGGCTCTTGGGGAGTCTTTCTTGGCACGAAATCAGGCCCATTTGGGACTCGTTTCAGTGCAGGTTCATGGCACTTTCAATGTAGGGGATCTCAGTCCATACTATGGGGATTCTGGAGATGAGGAGGCTACAGGCTTGAGGACAAGCCCAATTCAACCAGGGGAGGATGCAGCAGAAGCTGGGGCACAGGGCAGGGCAGAATCCAACAAGGGGGATCAAGGGGTGAGCATTGGTAACCAAGGGGAGGTCTACATGGGCATCCAGGGGTCAATCTGGGGACAAGGGATGGGCAACAAAGGGGAGAATTTCAACCTGATAAGAGCTAACCAGGACCATGTCACAATGAGGGTCCATGACAGCCAAGACACGAGCCAGGACATGAGCCAAGACACGAGCCAAGCTAACCAAAGACAAGCCTACCCACACCCAACCAGAAAATCACAAAAACAGCCTACAACAGCCACTTGGGGAAGCCATAACTACCACCACACTTCAAACCACCAGCTACCACCAAGCCCAGCTAAAACCTTACCCACCTAGGTCCAAAAAAGTCCTAGGGAACCAGTTCCAAAACACAACACAACTACCCTAAAAATCAAAATCAAAACAGCCTACCTAAAGCATAAAGCATAAAGCAGTCTTTCCATTTCTAGCTAAAAACTGAAAGACTATCTCCAAAAGTCTTTCCTTGTCTTCCCTACTATTAGAACTACTGCAGAAGAAGGTCAATGAGTATTAATGAGCTTCGTCCACAAGCTTCAAGCCAACACCAAGCAACAAAGCACAACCTGGAGCATGTCACTGTCATATGTCTGCAATTGTCTGTTTTCAGTTTTCTTTTGTATTTTCAATCTGAAATTGTAGCCAGTAACTTGTCACGTTTATGTAGATTAATCCTGGCCCTTAGATGTCATTCTAGGGTTGTATTAGATCAAGCATTGAGGCCTATATAAGGACCCATGCTCTTTTGTATAAGGCAGTTGTTATTGAATGAAAAAAAACTGAGCATTGTTCTCATTTCTAAAATCTTTCCAACTTATGCATTGTCTTGGTTGAAAGTCAGGCCAGATAACTTCCTGTGCTAGGCTGTGGTTGTTGATCTAAGTCTGTGGCAAGTTAGATATCCCTGTGCATAGACTGTGGGGTGTTTGCTTGTTGTTTAGTTCAAGTCTGCTTACCTGTGCTTAGCTGTGGTAAGGAGTCTTAGCTAGTCTAGTTTGTTGTTTGATTCCCTGTGTTGAGCTGTGGGAGTTGAGTAACATCCATATCTAGTGATAGATAGGAGTCTAGGGTCCAATTCCTAACTCACCCCTATAATATCACTTCATCTCCTATCGTTTCTAATGTCATGGTGTCATTGTCTTTCCTCTGGTGAGATGATTAGGTTGTTAGCTAGCTTCGTGTTGAGTTTGATCATGAATAGGATTGGGATTTAAACCTTAGGATGAATCTGTTGGTGATATTGTACTCTCTTGGTGGCTTCATTTATTTGAGCTTGCTAGTGTAGTGCTATTTTGGGAATCAAGTTGAGCGAGATGATATTCGTTGTTGTTGAGTATTATATCGGTTGCTTGGGATATCATTTGGGAATTAGATGTCTCTAATTGGTGGATTCTAAAAGAGACTTTGCTTTAGGGTAATTGAGTTGGTACCCAAAGTTTGAGGAGTTTTGTCATAAATGAAAATCGATTCATTTTGAGTTTTAGATGATCTAAATGATTTGAATGGTTGTCTGATTTCCAAGTGATTGGTCATTTGTGGTTTGGAATTAGTAATTCTCTTTTATTCTTAAGGAACCGTATTTTGCTAATGTGACTATTTATATTTGAGGCTTCGAGCGTAGTAATGATCGAATTAAGGATGTTAGGGCGTATTAAAGAATCTTTATAACCGATAATGGATTGTGGATTTTTCCTTGTCGTGAGACTTTGGATGAGGCTAGTTGGATTTTAGATAATTATGTTTGGTTGCATGGATTGTGTTTTGGCTTTTGAGGATGAGAAGTCCATCGTGAATTTGGAATAATGAGTTTTGGAATAAATTGGATCAGAGGATTTTATGGTAAGGACTGTTCACTTTGTGGTTGTTAGTTAATATGGTCCCCTAAGATAAGATTTCTGTGGTTAGTGGTCTCAGAAAGAGTATGATGAATCTAAGGATTTTATAGTACGTTAAAGGCCTCTCCTGCAGATTACAATCTATGGACCCTAGACGATGCTAATTAGGTTTGAATGGTTATGTTGATGACTTGAGGTCTCGTAATTATGGAATATTTCAGTAGAAATCTAATGATTGATAATGTTGAGGTGTAACTTGGGTAAATTATATCCTCTTGAGGATTAGAGTATTAGTAGAGTTAGTACTGCAGCAGGAGCTGGGGCACAAGGCAGGGCAGAATTCAATACTAGGGACAAGGGGCAGACCAAGGGGGATCAAGGGGTAAGCATTGATAACCAAGGTGAGGTCTACATGGGTATCCAGGGGTCAATCTGCGGGCAAGGGATGGGTAACAAAAGAGGAAGCTGCAAGCTGAGCAATGTTGGCCAGGACACGAGCCAAGACACGAGCCAAGCAAGCCAAAGACAAGCCCACCAACACCCAACCACAAAATCACAACATCCCTAATCCATTCTAATAGATCATATCCTTTCAACCTTAGCACAGCAACTTTAAAAGATTTAATATCAGAGTAACTCTTGTATTCAAATACCTTCTCAACATCCCTAATCCATTCAAATAGATCATCAGGGTTTAAACTACCAGAGAATTCAGGAATTTCTACCTTGAGATGCTTGTCAGTGTGCTCTGGAATCTCCTCATAGGTTCTGTTGCTTTCACCTGAGTCTGACCCTTCTTCCTCCTGCAGGGGCTGTCCTCTTCCCATGCCCATGTGGCCACGACCTCTGCCTCTGCCTCTAGGGGGTGGTCTTCCCCTCAGTGGAGGAGCAATGTTCTCCATGACAGTGTTCAAGGCAGCCAGCACTACATTGACAGTGCCTGCTAGCTGATCCACCTTGCCTTCAATACCTGCAAGCCTCTCTTCACTCATTGGGTTATTTTTTGTGTTTTTGTTGTAGTTAGGATAACAATGGCCTCACAACCAAAGCTCTGATGCCAGAATTGCAGTGATATTATAGGGGTGTGTATGTATTTGGACTCTTGACGCCTTAAATAGGCATTATCACACGCCTACTATGGCTGGTCAAACCAGGCAATCAACAACCTAATTAAGGCTCTTAAAGAGGCTCTTAATTAGGCTAAACATACCTATTATGGCAGCCATATAACAGCTATAAAAACTGAATCCTATGCAGCCATAAACAAGCAATTAACACTAGTTTTATGACTACAATTAAGTCCTACTTATGACTTTCTAAAAGCTACATTATTGGACATAAAATTCAAGACTTAAATGACAATAAAACAGGAATTAAAATGACAGCAATTAAACAGTCAACATGACTGTTACATCAAAACTTGATCAGCTTCATGGTAGCATTAAACAGTGCAGAAGACCGTTGCTTGAGGCTTTCTTGACTTAGGTTTACTTGGCTTCATTGTCTCCGTATTCAATGAAAGCTCGAGATACATTGAATCATTCCGAGATTCATTTAGCCAACCCCAAAATAATCATCGGAATGCCTTAAACTGATCTCCGACTTGCAATGAACCCGTCCCTCCAATGACCTGTATATGTACTCGTATCACTACGATCCGATCGTGGTGGTGAATATCTAAATTATGAATTTGATTCACACCTAAAAGATTGTGGTATAGTATCACAATGGACTCCTCCTGGAACACCTCAATTAAATGGTGTGTCTGAAAGGAGAAACCGAACTTTATTAGATATGGTTCGGTCGATGATGAGCCTTACAGAGCTTCCTGACTCGTTTTGGGGATTTGCCATCTTAACCGCAATATTTTCACTAAATCGTAGCCCGACTAAAGCAGCCAATAAAACTCCATATGAGATATGGAAAGGAAAGGTTCCTTATTTGTCGTTTATGAAAATTTGGGGTTGCGAGGCGTTTGTTCATGAGAAGTCTAATGACAAGCTCGCACCCAGATCCGACAAATGTTATTTCGTAGGATATCCTAAGGAGACTCGTGGATATTACTTCTACAACCGTCATGAGGACAAAGTGTTTGTGTCTCGTGATGCTGTCTTTCTAGAAAGCGATTTCGTTTCTAAAAGGCAGAGTGGGAGAAAATTCGAACTTGACGAAGTTCGAGAGCCACAAACCGAAAATGAAGTGGAGGAAAACGTTCCCTCCTCGTCTGAAACGGTTATTGTCCCTAGAAGGTCAGGTAGAATTAGTTATCAACCTGATCGTTACCTCGGATGTATCGAGGGAGATGGTGATTTATTACTTTTTGAAAGTGATGAACCCACAACCTACAAGTCGGCCGTTTCTAGTCCCAACTCCACGCATTGGCTTGAGGCCATGCAATCCGAAATGGATTCTATGTACGAAAATCAAGTATGGGACTTGGTAGACTTACCTGAGAAGGTGCGACCTCTTCAGTGCAAGTGGATCTACAAGATCAAGAATGGCATAGATGGACATATTGATGTCTACAAAGCTAGATTGGTGGCAAAAGGCTTCACTCAAGTTCATGGTTTACACTATGACGAAACTTTTGCCCCAGTCGCTATGCTTCGATCCATTAGGATTCTCTTAGCGGTTGCCGCATTTTATAACTATGAAATTTGGCAAATGGATGTCAAAACCGCCTTCTTGAATGGGATTCTAGAAGAGGAAGTGTACATGACACAACCTGAAGGTTTTGAGGATAAATCCAACCCTAAGAAGGTATGCAAACTTAAGAGATCCATATATGGTCTTAAGCAAGCATCAAGGAGTTGGAATCATCGCTTCGATCATGTAATTAAACAAAACGGATTCACTCGAAGTGTCGAGGAACCATGTTTATACATGAAGTTTAGTGGGAGCAAAGTTACTTTCCTTATCTTGTATGTGGATGACATACTTCTCATTGGGAATGACATACCAATGCTTACTTCTACCAAGGAGTGGCTTGGGAAACATTTCCAGATGAAGGATTTGGGAGAGGCACAACGCATTTTGGGTATCCGGATCTATAGAGATAGATCCAAGAGGATACTAGCATTAAGTCAAGAAGCTTATATAGATAAGATTCTTGATCGGTTCAAAATGAAAGACTCTAAGAGAGGCTTTCTTCCAATAGGTCATGGTATCACTCTGAGTAAATCCCAGAGTCCTACCGTCACCGAGGAGATTGAACGCATGAAGTTGATCCCTTATGCTTCAGCAGTTGGGTCAATCATGTATGCTATGATGTGCACTCGCCCTGACGTCGCCTATGCTTTGAGCATGACGAGTCGTTATCAAGCCAATCCAGGTGAGAGTCACTGGATAGCCGTAAAGAACATCCTTAAGTACTTACGAAGGACTAAAGATTCGTTCTTGGTGTTTGGAGGAGAGACTGAGTTGCGTGTAAAGGGTTACACGGACGCTAGTTTCCAAACTGATAGGGATGATTTAAAATCCCAATCCGGCTATGTCTTTATGTTGAATGGAGGAGCCGTTTGCTGGAAAAGCTTCAAGCAAAGCGTGACTGCGGATTCTACAACAGAAGCTGAGTACCTCGCGGCATCAGAGGCTGCAAAGGAAGCTGTGTGGATTCGGCAGTTCTTGGAAGGACTAGGAGTAGTCCCTACTGCCACAGATCCCATCACGATGTATTGTGATAACAGTGGGGCTATCTTTCAAGCAAAGGAGCCCAAGTCTAGTAACAAGTCTAGACATGTACTTAGGAAATACCATGTAATTAGAGATTACGTGGAGAGGAAGGAAATAGATGTATGTAAGGTTGGGACAGACGATAACATCGCTGATCCTCTAACCAAGCCTCTTACAAAGGCTAAACATGACAGTCATGTCGTCTCGATGGGATTAAGACGAGTTCCTGAATTCCTCTAGATTATGTGATATGTAATAATTGAATGTTGTATCAATGTTTACATATATGATAATTGCATTCATTGTTCGAGTTTTATATGAGCTCTTTTATTTAGTATTGACTAAATTTATTACTTTGTTTTGTCCGAATTGGTTATAAGAAAGGTTGAACTCAATTCAAGTGAACATGATGAACTTAGTAATTGTCCCTAGTCATTTGCATAAGGTGACGTCTCGAAATGACTAGATTGTAAGTCGATCGATGGTTGGTTCAGCACCATGGAGTCATGGAGATGACTGATCGTTTACATAGACAGACTGTAGAGACACTCTGTCGGACAGTGACCATGATAGAGTCCCTTATCAAAATTGTTGAAGCCTGGTCGTGGCGGGGATTTCTATTATATTCCTATGAGTCGATTCTTTAGACTGGCGACCATTTACCTGAGTCGGTGTATTTTCCGATTGACTTTGGTTTTTGTCCTAGGTCGTGCCGTGAAAGGAGGCCGATGGGCATCTACTGGGTCATGGTGATTTGCATTATACAGTGTAAGTTGGGTCAACAGGAATTGTCCACCCACGTTGGGTATTAACATCTTCGGGCCACTCGAGGAGTAGTGACTGGAAATGCGTGGCCACGCTCGGAAGAGATCTATGGTAGATTTTCCGGTCAGACAGTTACTCTCCAGATCGAGAAAACCACTCAATTTATTTTTCCAATCGCAAGTGCGACCTGAAAGACACCTTGCGATGAGTGGGAGGATGTGACGCTAAAGTGACAAGAGAATTGGTAGCACACAACTTGTCGAGACAAGTGGGAGATATTGTGGGAGTAGGAGTCCTCCGCAATAGTGTGGCTACATGCACAACTTGTATTGGATAAGTGGGAGATTGTTGGAGCAAGTGTCCTCCACAATAGTGCATTTATATTATAAATCTTATTTTGGAATATTAGTGGGATGACTAGTATTTTGATACTCCACGCCAGTTGATTAACGTAAATCGATAACGGTCAGCTGACTAGAGTTAGACGTTATTGTCGTATGACGGCGGTAATCAACTGACCCCTTTCGGTCACACCTATAGGATGAGACCCAAACAGAAATCTAATTATTTGTATACGATAAATATTAATTAGTACTTTATATATATATATTTGATATATGTTTAGTTACGAGAGTTAATTATTGGAAATTGAGTTACGAACTCATTCCGGATAAGTTTATTAGTCAATTATACGATAATTGACTGAATAAATTTTACGTCTTATTTTAATACGATTAAATAAGATTTAATTTAATGATTAATAGTTAACTCATTAAATTAGTTGAGGTTATGCATATAATTTGAGGTAGAGGTGATTAGTTAATTATATTTACAAGGAGTTGTAAAATAAACTAACTAGGCATTGTTGGACCCATTATATATTGATATAATGATAAAATATCACTTAAAAGTTAAGTGTATATTATTTATTGATTTGAGTCATATAATTGTTATATGATCAAATTAACTCTTAATTATACAAGATAATTAATCATATGATTATAAGTATTTGTGAGACAAATATCAAAAATCAAAATGGACCACATGACACTAGTGGGTGCCGAAAATTGGTAGTGTATAACATGATGATTGTTGTTTCTTGTATTACACTACATCTTGTTATCATGTCATGTTTATGACACATGATCATAACCTTACTCACATCTACACTCAACCAATTTGCATGGGATTATTTTAAGCAAAAATAAGAGGCCACATAGGCCATGATGGCCGGACCATAGTGTCCTTAAAAGGACAACTTCGTTGTTCATTTTGCTTGCTTGTTCATTCTTATTTTTGTGCTTATCTCACTAAAATCCTCATCTCTCTAAAAACCTCTCAAATACTAATATTTCTTATTGCTAGAGTAGTAATAAAATCTAATATTAGTTCATCATATCACTTGTGTTTTCTAGTCAAAAACTAAGTGATTAGTTTGGGTTTTCTCTTGGGTGCTTCTTAAAGGAGGTCTTCTACTTTGAAGATTACAAGGAGGATCATCTATTTCTTTATAGCACAAGATCAACAAGAAAGGTGTTTCTTGTTGTGCCCATATAACCGAAATTTCCCAATGTAAGGAAATTTCTTCTTACTTTTTATTATGCATTTTAATTTGCATGCATGTTACATAGATCTTTATTAAACACTAAATTAACAAGTAATTTAGTAACTAATTAGAGGAGTCTAATTAGGGTCTATGAACTTTCACTAACTACCAAAATGAACAAAATACAAGTTGGAATCCACCCTTGGACCCGAGAAGCTTGTCTTGATGTTCCATCGTGGTCCATATAGCGGGAGTGAGCCAACCGATCTCCATCTTGAATCTTCTCAAAAATACATTTTAAAAATTACAAATGTAAACCTATTTACATTCTAATTCAAAATGATTCCAAAAATTAAAATTACATAGGGGAGATACGAGATCTCAAAATACAACCAAGACTATGTTTCCATCATTACGAAAACATAATCTACTAAGGTCACACTAGTAAATTACAACTGATTGTACAAAATTGTGTAAAATTAAACCATTCAAACAACATTCAACATAATAAAAGCATCAACTAAAAATTAATCATACAAAACATAATGCATAAATTATGTTGATTCATTATCCAAACCACCATTAAATCATGTGACAATTCCGTAATTCATCACGAGATTTTAATCAAAATCCAATGTAATTCATAATTAATATGAATTAAAACAACATTATTTTAAACCTTTTTAAAATAACATGGTATCAAAAATTTTGTGAACTTTTTCACAAAAACAATCATACATTATCTTTATAATGTACAAAACAAAATTGGTTTAATCAAAAAAAAAAAAAACGAATTTTTTTTTTTTTATAATCACTGTTCACGTATGAACAGTAGCAGGTACCAATTAATTTTTTTTTTCTCTTTCTGTCTTTCGGTTTATACAAAAAAAAAAAACTCTTTTATTTTTTTTTTCACAAAAACGCTGCTGCTGTCACTCTAAACGGTTTTAATTCGATCATGCTTATATTAACTAGATCGGTACAAACAAACAATATCTAATCGATATTTAAACATAGATACAAAATAGATTATTCAAATTAACCTTTTAACATGAATATCTAGATCATTTTATACCGAAAATATAAAGCAAAAGGATGTTCATTAACATTCATATCAAATTCCATTTACGTTTTAATTCAATCATAATTAAATCAAAACATCTACAAATTCATATATTATTATCTCAACCTTTTAAAATAACAATATTTGAATCAAAATGGAACACCCAAAAAAAAAAAACACACGGCATAAAATGTTTTTTGCCGAATTGAATTTTTTTTTTTTAAAAAAGTGTTTTTTTTTCTTTTATGAATTATACAAATTCAATATTACAAAAATCATATAAACAAATTCAAAGCCCTTTGGCTCCGATACCACTTGTGAGAAAATATCCGTATACTTCCCTTTAAATCATTCAGGATTATAATGAAATTATGATTATATGATTAATAGTCATAAACGAAAATGCATAATAAGCGAGAGATTAGAAATAACCTTTAGTCCTTGCTTTAATGGCCTAAGAACAATATCAAAATGATGATATCTCCTAATCGTAGCACCCAAGATAGAATGAGAAATGCCCTTGAATTTGCTAGAATGTTTTTGTGAAAAGTTACTGTTAACTTTTTAATTTTGTGATGTGTAGAGATGGAGGCACAAGAGAGAATGAATTAGGGTTAGAATAATTTTCTCCCTTCTCACCATTTCTTACGGCCCAAATTAGGTTATATGGGGAGATATTTTCTCCTCTAATTAATCACTAATGGACCGAAAATTCCCGAGTGAATCTGGACTTTATTTTGGTTAAATTCGCTTTAATATATAATGTGTATTATTATTATAAATGTCATTCGTGTTGTCATGTATTAATATGTCCATACAACATTTTGTAGTCGATACATTAATACCGGTCTGACAACATCTAATATGACAATCGTATAATATATACGTTAATTATAATTATCCGTATAATTATAATTTGCTAATTCAATATAACATTTTATATTCAATTACGAATTAACATTTTAATTCGCATAAGCTTACATTATATATATGCTAATTAAATACAACAGTTTATATTTAATTACGAATTACTTTTAATTCGTCTCAGCTTATATTATTTAATCGTTATTAAATAATCGTCTCATCATCACATTGACTAACCTTTTAGTCAAATACACTGACTAACCTTTTAGTCATATAATAGGGCATCAATATGATTATTTTCTCAAATAATCACATCTCTTAAACACAACCTCTAGGTGTGACTTTTAGGGACCAGTTGATCACCGCCATCTGTATGACAATAACGTCAAACTTATCTAGCAAGCCAACCGTTATTGATGAACGTTAATCAACTGATTATAATATAAAGTATACCCTGTGAACCTACAGTGATTTATTTATGTTATTGCACTAACTGTGTAGGACACTAGCTCCAACACACTTCTCGTACAGACCGAGAATGATATGAAAATGAGTGGGATCATGAAGCAAGATGTTCTCATGATTTCCAACAAGGGCAAAGGTAAGGGCAAGGCTCGTGGCGACCTAGCTGTAGGAAAGCCAAAGTTTAAAAAGTCAGGAAACGGCAAGAGTGGGCCTGGTGAGACAAGTGGCTCACAAGGCAAGGCAAAGAGCAAGGACAGTAACATGGAGTGCCACCATTGCCACAAGACTGGGCATTGGAGGAGGAACTGTCCCGTGTACCGTGAGGACATAAAAGCAGGCCGCGTCACTCCTGTTGGTATGTCATCTTTTATTCATATGATTGAGATTAACCATGCAAGTTTCGGAACTTGGGTACTTGATACAGGTTGTGGTTCTCATATGTGTAATCATTTGCAGGGCCTAAGAAACATCACACCTCTCGCAAAGGGTGATGTGGACCTGCGAGTGGGGAATGGAGCAAGAGTTGCTGCAGTTTCATTGGGAACATATGTAATCCAACTCCCGAGTGGTTTTGAGTTATATTTATATAACTGTTGCTATGTACCCAGCTTATCTAAGAACATTTTTTCTGTTTCCGTACTAGATAAAGACGGTTTTTCATTTTCAATAAAGGACAATAGCTGTATTTTCTCTTTTAATGAAATGATTTATGGCAAAGCAGTTTTCATGAATGGAATTTATATCTTACATCAAACCACAACATATTGCATGTGAATAATAAGAAATTAAAGGTTGGTGACAAAGATCAAACTTATCTATGGCACTGCCGTATGGGATACATAAATGAGAAACGTGTAAAGAAGCTCATTGACAATGGGACTATCTCCCCATTTGATTACGAATCATTTGGCACGTGTGAATCATGTCTTATCGGTAAAATGACTCGAATTTCCTTCAAAGGTGTTGGAATGCGCGCTAGTGACCTATTAGGACTCATACATACTGATGTATGTGGACCTATGTCAATAAACGCAAGAGACGGCTATAGATATTTTATCACTTTCACGGATGATTTGAGTAGATACGGATATGTCTACTTAATGAAGCATAAAAGTGAGTCCTTTGAAAAGTTCAAGGAATACCAGAATAAGGTTGAAAACCAACTGGGAAGAAAGATTAAAGCACTTCGTACAGATCGTGGTGGCGAATATCTTTCAAATGAGTTTGATCAACACCTTAAAGACTGTGGTGTATTATTACAGTTAACTCCACCTGGAACACCTCAATTAAATGGTGTGTCCGAACGGAGAAATTGAACATTACTTGATATGGTTTGATCCATGATGAGTCACAAGGCATTACCTGATTCATTATGGGGTTATGCTCTTTTGTCAGCTGCTCTTATACTTAACCGAAGTCTGTCTAAAGCTGTAGACAAGACTCCATATGAGTTATGGAAGGGAACGGTCCCTAACTTGTCCTTTATTCGGGTTTGGGGCTGATAAGTGATATTTTGTACTAATTTATCCCCCGTTTTAGCTCGATTTTTACATGATTTATGCACTTTGTTAAGTGATTAACGAGCTAATACTGTTATTCTAGTTGTTTTGCGTGCTTTGTCTCGTTTTATAGGAAATGAAGCGGTTTTGCTATATTTTATTACTATTTGGAGCAAAGGCCTTAGAATACGAGTTTTCGAGGAACCGATGATAGCCATTCCACAATTTGACTACGTTTTCCGCTACATCCTTCCTCGAGTGGACTCATCTTGGACTTTGACTTTGTTTCTCAAAGGAAAACATCAACCCTAGTCAAAGGAGGACTAGCCCAAGCCCAATTACATGTTACATTGACCAAGACCAAGGCATAGGATTCCGTGCCCAAAGACAAGATTGGAAGAGACGGAAAAATCCATCTGGGTTACATACCCGATCGGATTACCACATACCCGATCGGGTATGTTTGTTGATGAGCGTCTCTTGGCTCTTCTTCTACCAAGCTTTCATGGAGTGTTTTAAGGCTTTGTCTAGGGTATGAATTTGGACGAGATGTACCAGCCATGCAGCCCTATAAAAGCCAAGGATTAGCACACAAATAAACATGAATCAAAAACACAACACAATTAGCATACACATTATTTCTTTCATACAAGTTTTAGTTCATAGTTTCTAGTTTATCTTAGACTATTTTTACAGCAATTTCCTAGTACTTCTCTAGTGTTTCAATAAGCATTTGTCATTACATTGGGTTGGATATTTGTTCTTTATTTTCGTTCTTACATAACTTGCATTCCAATCTCGGTAATTCTCTATCCTTTAATTATGCAATTTTCATCATCATGAACTATAACCTAATTAGTCTTGTTTTCATATTGTTGTTGTTAGGAAACCCACCTAAAAGTAATCTAGTTGAAACTAAAATATCGTTTAACATGTCATATTGTATTTTGTGTAATCATATAATCATGAAGTTTATCATTAGAATCATTACTAGTATAATCACCTTAATCATTATAGCACTCTTATTTCATAGTTTAATTTCCTACATCTTTTTCTTATTAATTTACTTAATCACATAAATTAGATATAACATTGTAAGATTATCATTGTGTAAATACAATAAATAGAATTGTAATATTGAAATGATTTGCTAGTTAAAATGGATTAAAAGAAGAGTCGATACCAATAGAACCACCTAGTTTGTTTCTTCCTTTGGTTGTGTCAAATTCTATAACTTTGTTTAGTGGCCATGAACAATTTTTTGTATTAGTCAATTTTCGTCTTAGAAAGGAGAGTTGGGATGGGAATTAGGACTAACAATAGGGGTTTAGTGACCTAACCATGCTGAGAGGACGTTAGGACCCATTAAAAAGTCGGTACGAATCCGAGAGGAATATACCGCTACAAGACTTAGACAATCGTAGTAATTCTAATGTTGGTATCAATAAAGCTTTTAAATCGTTTTACATAAATTTCTCTTTCACTATATCAATTTGATTAGATAGTTTATTTTACCGTTTTAGATATTTTATTTTATAGTTGTTTAGTTAGTTTACTTTACCGTCATTTTATTATCGTTCTTAGATAGTTTATTTTATTGTTGTTTAGTTAGTTTACTTTATTGTCATTTTATTAGTTTAGTTAGGTAGCCTTTCAATACTTGTCATTTTAATTATCGTCAATTAGATAAGATTTATTTTATTGCAATTTACATACTTGTCATTTAAATATCGTCATGTACATACTTGTCATTTTATTTTATGTTAGTAGTATAGACAACCACCTCAAATGACTCGAACTTAAATGAAAATCACTCCATAGCAATTCATAGTTAACACATACTCCCTGAGGATCGATCCCTACTTCCCTAATTACATTCCTTATGTTATTAGCCTAAGTGTGGGTAATTATTTTTGTATCGGGCTCGCGACAAGCACGATCAAATTTTGGCGCCGTTGCCGGGGAGCACGGTTTTGTTTGTCTATGTATTGCTGATTTTTGTTTAAAATTCTACCATATTTAGGTGCAACCGTACCTAAAATCATTACTAACTTTTTTTTTTTTTTTTGTGTTTTTCTTGTAGGTTGACAAAAAATATTGCGAAGAAAGGATGATCCTAAGTTTCGGGTTTTTGAACTAGCCATTGGGATCCTAAGGGTCCATATCACCCTAATTGCTCTCATCGAGGGTAACCAATTTAGTGGTGAGCCAAATGAAAACCCATCACACCATATCCAAACCTTTTGTGAATTGTGTCAAACTTTTATGAGGGAGGGAATCACCCAAAACCAAATTAGAGAAACTCTCTTTCCTTTATCACTAAAGAGAGAAGCTAAATGGTGGTTCACCCGTCGTTTAAAGGATGCCACAAAACCAATGGAGTGGGAAGAGATTGTTATAGCTTTCCACCGTAGGTTTAAATTTCAAACCACCACGTCAAACCTATCAAGTAATTCACAAAAAGAAAGTGGGGAAGGTTCCCAAAGTAATGGAGGGGAGCGAAAGAAAAGCCGAGTGGAAACTTCATGTGATGTTGACACTACCATTTCCTTAGCCTGTCCCGTTCCATCTAATGAAACCACCCCAAAAAGTACTTTATATCGTCTGAAAGCTTTAAACCCATTTACCTCACTAACAACACCTTGTGAACTTTGTGGAGGAATAGGGCATGTACCTCAAAGATGTGGGAATAGGCTCACACCATTAAACCCCTTTCACCCACAATTACGCCAAACTCAACCCACTAATACACCCCATACCATTCAATACTCACCTTTTCAAAACGGTCAAGTAGATGCCAAGTTGAGGGAAGTAATCCAAACCCAACATAACATGTGTTCATACTTCTTTTCTACCTTAGGCTCACTCGAATCAACCATTTTGTCTCTCCAAAATAGAGTAGAAGAGTTGACCCTGTCGAGTTCAAGCCAAACCTCTTGAGAGAGTGAAGAACCGTTGATAGTCACAATCGACAAGATTGGTGACAAATCTTTTGATAATCCTTTTGGGAAGGGTGAGAGCTCAACCGAGGACCACCTTTGATAGAAAGGGGAATGTATTGAGTGTAGGAGATGGTGACCTCAAAGCATTCAAAGCTTCGGAAGTATTTTTGAATGAGATTGCCATGGATGTTGGCAAGGGTAAATGAAAAATTCAAGGACGAATCAAGCTACAAGGAGCTCAAATCCCTTCACAAGGCTTAAGGAGGGATAAAAAATTCAAAGTCTAGCATGACTTAAAAATGCGCTTGTCGGGAGGCAACCCGTCTTTCTCTTTATTTTCTCTTTTATGCATTCTTTATTCCACTTATTAGACAATGATTTGGACTATTTTATTTGGACTATCTTTTTTTGGGTTTTGAGTTGTAATAGTTAGGAAACAATTTTTCGTTTTACTTGTTATTTTCAATTTTTTTCTATGCATGCTTAGTTGATAGTTTTTCGTACTTGGAATTGGAGGACCTATTAAGACGAGAAGGAGCTATCCTTGGCCCACGTTGCCAAGATTATTAAGGTTAGTAAGTATGTTCGAGGACATAGCCAAAAGGTAAGGGCAAGTAGCAAAGAAAAAAAGAAATAGAATTCGGACCTGCAAACTTCCCCGATCGGATTCGTGACTACCCGATCGGGTAAGTTGTCTGATTCGAGTTTTGTTCTATTTTCTTCTATAAAGCCAACTTGCTACCCTTTGCTTGCTGCCATATTCCTGTGTTCTTCAACTTTAAACTCAAAATTTCTCAAAAACCTCCATTTCTTAGTCTTTTCTTACAAAATTTGTCACTATAGTTCATCCAAGGCAACATCTAAGCATTATCAAGTAAGTTAATTCTACTTTAGTTACTTCAATCTCTCTATTTTTCAGAAATCCAACATGAACAAACCCTAACCCAAATTTGGGGGTTCTTGGTTTTACTTGAAAAACTTGTTTATATTGGATTTCTAATGTTTCTTACATGTTATAGAGTGAATGTTAGTGATTAATTAGTATGCTTACTATGATTTGAATGCTCATATGCCAATTAGGATACTCATCTTTACTATATGCTAAGAACTTATGCTTAAGTGGTAGTATGATGCTTGAATTCATGCTTTATATTATGAACTTATGATCTTATTATTATGTTAATTTAGCATTAGTACCTTTGAGTAGTGGCCAAACTCATGATTCAAGTGTAATGTTGCTCATCTTAGTGACATATTGTGTGACAACCCTCGCGAACGCGGAAAGATAAAACATACAAGCATGTGAATTATATAGCGGAAATATGAAGTTTTAAAAACTTTTATACATGCAAGGAAAGAATACGAGTAGTGTCATATATTACAAACTAAAGTACGAATTATACTACATCAAGAGACGAAGTCTCTCCAAAAGGTTAACAAGTAAAAGTGATCTTACCAAATAGATGGGGTATTTTCGAAATAGATGGGGTATTTTCGAAATAGATGGAGTATTTTCGAAATAGATGGGGTATTTTCGAAATAGATGGAGTATTTTTTCTAATCGATTGGAAAATAGTTTATTTCCTTCCAGGGACAACGCCCGCTAGCTCACACCCGAACCCAAAATATCATAGCAAAAAGCCATCCAATCAAGCAACCTGTTCATCCATGAAAAACATGAACGCCACAGTCAGTGGGGAGTAACTCCGGGTTCTCCCAGCCATATCACATTAAACGTACATAAAGGAAATACAAAAGTAGAATCATGCATATATAATATACATGTGAGATACGATAAGAATAGATAGGCAATTCAATATATAATGATAAGAGCATATGAACAAGTCCGAATCCATCATGTTATACAAAGACTCGGGGAAGACACTCTTAGGCAACCGAATACGCTCACTAGGGCTTACATCTCACCGTTAGCGGTATAAGTTTGATAAGATTGAGACTCGACAGATAAACCAAGTCAAGTCATGCGACGATGATCACAAAATATCCAACATATTATCATCCATTCCCGAACCAAGACATTGACAGTGCCCAATCATGTAATGACCATGAACAATATCATGAAATCACGCATTCAAGAACGACACAAGACGACAACTCTCACGGTAAATGAACCGCACTAGCATCGTGTACATGGCAAGTATGATTAACAGGCATCCACGGGATCACATTTCCCTGAACTCATACGCGATGCTTACATTTCGCCTATGTAGACTATTTTCCTCCTGGTAGCACGACGATAATAAACGGTCCTAGTCTAAACCTGGCCAGGATCTCGGAATAAACGTGTTCCGATTCGACATGCGATAAACGTTTCGCATCCAAGACTCGGTCTTACAATATATATGCCGAGTACCCCAAATTCGGTAGATCAATCCACGAAAGAGGCGGAAAACGAGCTCAAGCCTCATAACATGCGGTACGCTACATGCAAATAACACCACCTCGCAAGTACACAACATTTGACGGCCGGGTCAATCAACGCATAGCGTTCAACTCCCAACAACGTCGTCGTATGCCCACTAACACATGCATTTAAGCAGTAGGATACCTCTCCGTTCCGACATTCCAGCCTTACGAACGGGAAGGTAGCCAAGGGAATGAGAGTACAAAGCACAAGACAAAATAGTGCTCAAACCGTATCATTTGTAAAAAACGACTCAAAGTGGGACATACCAAAAACCGTCACAAAACATGTGATACAAGCGAATGAAATATCATATATCCAAAACATGAATATTATAAGTCACTACGTAAAATTATACGATAAACGAATCATGCGAACTATTATAAATTATGAGTTTTAGAAATTATAGGAGAAAAATACAGCCGTGTTCCAGGCCGGTGTGGAGGGAGGCGGCCGGTACCCCGGCTCGGAGCACAACTACGCACAAAACACAAGTTTGGAAACTAACTAAAACAAGGGTCCACTTCAAATGGTCATAACTAGAGTTCTAAATATGGGAATGCTGAAATTCCAAGTCGAGGTGATAGCTTATCCTCATACGGTTCCAACGAAGGGGCACAAGCCCAAAACAAGCAAGTAACAAAGGAGATATGATCATTTTACAAAAAGGGGTCAATGTAGTGAAACTGCACGAGTCTACCCGAGAACAACAACACCATTTCTATCATTTCCAATTTTCATAATTCACTTCTATCAACTATCAACAATCAATATTCATCATCAAAAATCATCAAATAACAACAATCATCATCCATAACATAATTCCTAAACTTACTAATCGTATTCTAAATACGATTTCTAACATATAAAGCATGTAAAACACGTAAATGATATCGAGTAACCCTTCACCGTTACCTTTACGCGTCTTTAAACGGTTACTAAGCTTTCCTAGTCTCCCCCTACAAACAATTAGATAATAAAAGATGAATATCATTCACCTTGAGAAAGACGGATAATTTAAAAAGCGAGAAAGACGGTAATTTTATTACCAATACGGATAGAGGAAGGTAAGAGGGGAAGAATGAGACGAACTTACGCGAATTTGAGCGAATAACGAAGAAGTAGCGACGAATCTAAGACGGATCAAAATGGAGGCAAGGTTTTTGGTGTTTATGGTGAGGAAGAAGAAGGAAATGAATTAGGTTTAGGGTTTTAGGGAGTATATGTAGGGTGAGTCGGAAAAGTCAACGAAAGTCAAAGACGGTTCAAAAGTCAAGAAAGTCAAGACGTTCAAGAAGCAAGAAAAGTCAAAGACGGCTCAAAAGGGTCAAGAAAAGTCAAAGACGACTTAAAAGTCAGAAAAGGTCAAAGACGACTTCAAAGTCAACGAAAAGTCAGCCACGTAAAAGTAGGAAAGTCAAGACGACTAATACGGGATTCTCATGAAATCTCGCGGGAAATTCAATCGAACTCGGAACTTCTAAATTCGACTCGTCAACTTTAAATTCTAAATTAAAAACTTAAATTTGCTGAAAAGATTTCGTAAAATATTTCTACTAGAAAATAGGGTACATTTTCCGGTGTTACAATCACCCCCCTTTTAAAAGTTTCGTCCTCGAAACTTTGAGAGTAGAAAACAAAAGTATCAAGACAAGAATCGTTTTTTAACCACTTAAACAAGAAAGCTTTTACAAGGGAAACATTTATGAAACGAGGTTCTTCTCGAATACGGTTTAAGGAAATTTTTCATAAGTGTGAAAGTTTACTTACGGATCTCAAAAATGCTCGTCGCGAACGAGAACTCTAATTATCCAAAAAGCAAAGTCGAAAAAGTGAAATCGAAATTCAAAACAACGTTAGTAAGTGCAGGACTAGTTATCAGACGCGTCTCCAATAACAAGTGCAAACATCCAACCAAACGCAAAATCCAAATATAAAAGCAAAAGAAATCTATTTTCTCCAAAAAGAGGGTACACAAACCATCTTTAAAACTTCTTTGAAACGCTAAATTAGAAATATAATATGGAAATTCGAAGGTTTTCTCAAAGATAAAATCAAATAACACGACATTACACGTACATAGAGCGACTCGAACATAAAGTTCACAAATCACGATAACAAAATATATACAAAAAACGCAAAAACAAAACAAATCGAAATCTTAGGGATAAGAAGATTAAGATAAAGTCGGAAGGAAGATCTACAAGAATTCGACATCACTAACTCTACTAATAAACCAAATCCTCAAGAGAATGCAATTTACCCAATCTGCAACTCATCATTTTCAATCATCATAAATCCTACAAAAATATTCCATAATCACGAAACTTCGAGTTACAAATCCCAATTATTCGAATCCAATTAGAATCTACTAAGGTCTATCGGCACGGTAGACTTCACAACTAACAATCCACATGAAATATTTATTACGAATTCAAATCTTCTTAGTTTCATCAAAACTCTTACTAGAAACTACTAACAAAATATTTATCTATGGAAACATGATCGCTAACAACCACAAAGTAAAGGACATACCATGAAATCCTTTAATCCAATTTACTTCAAACTCATTATCCTAAATTTACAATGAACTTTCTTATCCTCGAAAATCAAAACACAATCCACGCAACCAAACATAATTATCTAAGATCCAACTAGTCTCATCCAAAGTCTCACGACAAGGGAAAATCCACAATCCATTATCGCTTATAAGAATTCTTTAATACGCCCCAACATCCTTAATTCGATCATTACTACGCTCGAAACCTCAAATATAAATAGTCACATTAGCAAACTACGGTTCCTTAAGAATAAAAGAGAATTACTAATTCCAAACCACAAATGGCCAATTACTTGGCAATCAGAC
>JAIUZE010029722.1:0-21477 GCA_022085475.1 Heliosperma pusillum | reverse complement strand
GTATATCTATATATGCATGCTTCTACTTTTGTATTTCCTTTTATGTACGTTTAATGTGATATGGCTGGGAGAACCCGGAGTTAATCCCCACTGACTGTGGCGTTCATGTTTTTCATGGATGAACAGGTTGCTTGATTTGGATGGCTTTTTGCTTATGATATTTTGGGTTCGGGTGTGAGCTAGCGGGCGTTGTCCCTGGAAGATTCACCTCTAGACGTTATTTTAGCTAGTTGCTAATCACTTTGACATTGTTAACCTTTTGAGAGACTACGTCTCTTGTTGTAGTATATTTCGTACTTTGGTTTGTAATATTTGACACTCCTCGAATACTTCTTCTTGCATGTATAAAGGTTTTTAAAATACCGTATTTTCCGCTATTAAATTCACATGCTTGTTATGTTTTATTTCCGCATTCGCGAGGGTTGTCACAGTTGGTATCAGAGCTTTATCGCTCCCGACGCACACACATGAACCCTAAACTTAAACTACTTGACCTTGAAATAATAAATGAGAGATGGGTAGAAGTTAAGGACTTTACTTGGTAGTCTATTTTTTTATGCTAATTGATAGGAGTAATTTAATTTGTTTTTGTTCTTATGAAGATGGTTAGACCACGAGTAGTGGAGAATGTCATGCTGGAAGCTCTTACGTAGGTGTTGAAAAATCAACAAGATGCGGCTTTAGCTCAAGCCAACCAAGTTCCCCCTCGTAGAGAAGATAACCATCAAGGTGGCTACGCTTGGGTGGCGGGTCAAATAGCTAGGAGTAAGATTATACCATATGGTGGAGAGCCGGACCCTTCCGAGCTATCGGATTGTTTCCGTGAGATGGAGAAGTAGTTTGATCTATACCAAGTTCATGAAGAGGACAAGGTGAGGATCGCAAAGCACTTCCTTGTAAGGGAAGCTGATAATTGGTGGGCTATCACTAGTGCCACCGCTACTCTCGAAGATGACTTCAATTGGGCTTGTTTCAAAGCTCTAGTGGAAGGTAGATTCTATCCTAAAGAGCTTAAGCAACAAAGGCTCAAGGAGTTTATTGACTTTAAGCAAGGAAACTTGTCTGCGCAAGACTTCACTACAGAGTTCAACAAGCTCGCTCATTTTGCTCCGAGGCTTATCCGAGATGACGAGGACCGAGCTTTCTATTACCGCAACAAGCTGAGTGTCGTTCTTCAAAGTAAAGTGAGGAGGAATACTACTTCCTTCGGAGATTTATATGATAATGCTTTGTGGGCCGAGAATTCTATGAAGGCTATTATGGATGAAGCTTTGATGAATAATCCCTCTCCTTCTTTCACTCCTAGGCCGAATGTATTTGGGAAGAGACCGTTTATTCCGTCTCCTTCTAACTCTTATGCTAACAAGAGGAGATTTAATCCTCCTTCAAATGCAAATGCAAGAGCCCCTACTCCTTTCATTCCTCGAGCTACTTCTAATGTGGCTCATAAGCCTTATGCTCCACAAGCTCAAACTCAAGGTCGCTTTTGCAACCGTTGTAGACTTCCACAACACCCCGGTGTGGCATGTTTCAACCGACCTTATGTGTGCTTTTTTTGCCAAAAGGGTAGTCACCGTTATGATGATTGCCCCGATCGAAAGTTGCCCCCTCCTTCTGCTAAACCTAAGGGTTCTACCTTTGTTATGAGCCGTGCCGAAGCCGATGTTCATCCAGAGATCATTACGGGTATGTTCTCAATCTTAGAGCAACCATGTCTTATTCTTTTTGATACCGGTGCTTCAATGTCTTTTGTGTCTTCGACTTATGCTAATAAATTATCTATCGAGCCTACATCTAGTGAGGATACTCCCATATCCTTACCTTCCGGAGATATTATCTCTTGTTCTACTCTTTATCCTAATGTACCAATATCTATTTCGGGTTCTATCTTTCCCGCAAATCTCCTTAAGTTTCCTCTAGGAGAGTTCGATATAATTCTAGGTATCGATTGGTTAACATTATACCATGCTAGGTTCGAGTGTCGTGATCAAAAGATTTATTTAAAGAGTCCTTTAGGAATTAGAATAACCTAGAAGGGACCTCATCCTCGAAAAGGTGTGTCTTTGATTTCCGCTATGAAATTAGTGAGTATGGTAAGAAAGGGTCACCAAGCATACTTGTGTGTTGTGACTTCTTCAACTACCTCTTTGCCAAATATTGAAGATGTGCCTATTGTCCGTGAATTTGTTGATGTATTCCCCAAAGATTTGCCCGGGATTCCTCCCGAGCGTGATGTTGAGTTCTCTATTGATCTTGTACCTGGTTCTGGACCCATAGCTAAAGCTCCTTACCGTATGGCTCCGACCGAGTTGAAGGAATTAAGAAAGCAGCTTGATGATATGATTGAGAAGGGTTTTATTTGACCAAGTGCCTCGCCTTGGGGTGCTCCCGTTCTTTTTGTGAAGAAGAAAGATGGTTCTATGACGCTTTGTATTGATTATCGTGAATTGAATCGGATTACAATCAAGAATAGGTATCCTTTGCCAAGAATTGAAGATTTATTTGATCAACTAAAGGGTGCTTCTACTTTTTCCAAGATTGATTTGAGATCCGATTATCACCAAATTCCTGTTCGTGATGTTGATATTCCGAAGACCGCTTTTAGTACGAGGTATGGTCATTATGAGTTCAAGGTGATGCCTTTTGGATTGACGAATGCTCCCGCTATCTTTATGGACCAAATGAACCGCACTTTTAGTGAGTATATTGATAAGTGTGTGGTGGTGTTCATTGACGATATTCATATTTTCTCTAAGTCCGAAGAAGAGCATGCTATTCATCTAAGGATTATTTGGGTGTTCTTCGTCGACAGAAGTGGTATGCTAAATTCTCCAAGTGTGAATTTTGGTTACTTAAAGTGTCCTTTCTTGGGCATGTGATTTCTAAAGAAGGTGTAATGGTGGATCCTTCGAAGATTGAAGCTGTGGTGGATTGGAAGAGTCCGACCGATATTAGAGAAATTCGAAGTTTTCTTTGTTTAGCTGGTTATTACCGTAGATTTGTCAAGGATTTCTCTAAGCTTGCTAGACCGATGACCCAGTTGTTGAAGAAAGAAACCAAGTTCCTATGGAATGAAGCTTGTGAAGCCGCGTTTCAAGAGTTAAAGAAGAGGTTAACTACCGCTCCGGTGTTGACTTTGCCTGAAGATGGAGTAGACTTTGATGTCTATTGTGATGCTTCCAAGATGGGATTAGGTTGTGTTCTTATGCAAAGTAGGAAAGTGGTGGCGTATGCTTCGAGGCAGTTGAGAGTTCATGAAGTGAACTATCCTACTCATGATTTGGAATTAGCCGCCGTTGTTCATGCTTTGAAAGTGTGGAGACACTACCTTATTGGTGTTCATTGTCATATATTCACCGGCCACAAAAGCTTGAAGTACATATTTACTCAAAAAGAGTTGAATATGAGACAAAGAAGATGGTTGGAATTGGTGAACAATTATGATTTTGAGTTGTTGTATCATGAAGGGAAGGCAAATGTTGTTGTTGATGCTCTTAGTAGGAAAGCTTCTCATGCATTGAATGCTATGCGGGTATTACCCGGGGATCTTTGTACCGAGTTTCGAAAGTTAAGGTTAGAATTCGTGGAGCGTGGATTTGTTTATGTTGGTGCTATGACTTCCGAACCTGTTTTTCTCCGTGAGATCCGCGAAAGCCAAGTTGATGATCTTACCTACAAGTCTATTCAAGCCAAGCTTCTTGAAGGTAAAGCTAAAGATTTCAAGTTTGATGATGAAGGTGTTCTTCGTTTCCATGGCCGTTTATTTGTTCCTAATGCTCTTGATTTGAGGAAGTGAGTTCTTGATGAAGCTCACCTTTCCCCTTATTCTATTCACCCCGGAGGTGATAAGATGTACAAAGACTTGAAGCTACAATTTTGGTGGCCAAATTTGAAGGGAGATGTTGTGTCTTATGTTGGAAGATGTCTTACTTGCCAACAAGTGAAGATTGAACACAAGAGGCCCGGTGGATTGCTACAACCGTTGGATATTTCGCTATGGAAGTGGGAATCTATTTCCATGGATTTTGTTATGGCTTTGCCGAGGACCGTTGGAGGTAAAGATTCCGTTTGGGTTGTTGTTGATCGTTTGACCAAGTGTGCTAGATTTATTCCGATCAAAGAAACCTGGAGTTTAGACCGTTTAGCAAAAGCTAATGTTGATGAGATTGTTAGATACCATGGTGTTCCTAAGGAGATCATATCCGACCGAGATCTGAGGTTCTGTTCGAGATTTTGGAAGGCTTTACAAGAAGCCATGGGTAGTAAATTGTTGATGAGTACCGCATTTCATGCCGCTACCGATGGTCAGACCGAGAGGACTATCCAGACTTTAGAAGACTTTCTTAGGGCTTGTGCACTCGACTTCCAATCTAGTGGGAAAAAGAGTCTACCGTTGGTGGAGTGTTCTTACAACAACATTTCTGCATCGATCAAAAATGGATCCTTTATGAAGGCTCTTTATGAAGGAAATGACGGAGTCCTATATGTTGGAATCAATTGAGTGATGTTCGTGACTTAGGCCCGGATGTTCTTGTTGAGACCATTGATAATGTGAAGGTCATTCGTGATAGAATGAAAGCCGCTCAAGAACCGTCAAAAGTCTTATGCCGATATCCGAAGAAGACCGCTAGAATTTGAGGTTGGAGATAAAGTGTTTTTGAAAGTATCTCCAATGAAGGGTGTTAAACGGTTTGGTGTTAAGGGTAAATTGAGCCCGAAATACATTGGACCCTTTGATATTGTGAAAAGGATTGGTGCCGTTGCTTACAAGTTGGATTTGCCCCCGAATTTGGCTAAGGTTCATGATGTATTCCATGTTTCTCAATTGAGAAAGTATGTTGGTGATCCAAGCCATGTCTTTCAAAAGGAAATGCCCGAGCTTGAACCGAATTTGTCCTTTGAAGAGAAGTCGATCCGCATCCTAGACCGCAAGGATAAGAAATTGAGAGGTAAAGTGGTTCCTTTAGTGAAAATCTTGTGGAGTTGTGCCAATGTCGAAGAAGAGACTTGGGAAACGGAAGCTTCTATGCGTAGTAAATATCCAAGCTTATTCGATTAAGGTATCTTTCTTTCGCTCAAGTTTCGAGGGCGAAACTTTTTAGAAGGTGGGGTGATTGTAACACCCGCAAATGTACCCTATTTTTATAGAAAAAAAAATTTTACGGATACTTTTCAGCGAAATTTAGTTTTAGTTTAGAATTAAATTTCCCGTGTCGAATTTAGAATTTCCGAGTTCGTATTTGGATTTTACGCGAGATTTCAAGTGAATCACGTCTTAAGACGTCTTTGACTTCTCTTGACTTTTTCCACTTACTCTACTTATACTAACCCTAACCTAATTTTCCCTCACAACTCAACTCTTTCTTCCTCACTAAGAAAACCCCAAGAAACCTAGCTTCCATTTTTGATCCGTCTTATAATCGTCATAACTCTTTCATTTCTCGCTCAAATTCAGGTAAGTTCTTCTTATTCTTCCCCTCTTATCTTCCTCTATCCGTATTGGTAATAAAATTACCGTCTTTCTCGCTTTTCAAACTTTCCGTCTTTCTCTAGGTGAATTTTATTCATCTTTTATTAACTAATTGTAGGTGGTGACCTTCAAGATCCCGACAAAGACTACTTCTTGATTGAAGAGGACCTTGACGCGGAGTAAAGACGCAAAAAGGTAACGGTGAAGGGTTACTCGATATCACTTACGTGTTTTACGTGTTTTCTATGTTAGAAATCGTATCTAGAATATGATTAGTAAGCTTAGGACTTGTGTTGTTGTTGATGGATGTTGTTAGTTGAGAATTGATATGAGAATTGTTGATTTATGATAATAGTTGATGATGGTTGAATATTGATCCTTAGTGAAAATGGTGAATTTCGTGTGATGTTGACCCCAACCAGCCGACCGGCAGCCGGTCAGCTGACAGGCTGGGGCAGTGGCTGTATAATTTTGTGTTACGTGAGAATTTATGCATGATTTAGGTCTCAGTCGGCCGACCGGCAGCCGGTCAGCCGACCGGCTGAGACACCTCTACCTTTTCCTTTGACTTTCTTGTATACCCTTGGTCCCAGCCGGGTAGCCGGCAGCCGGTCCACCTGACCGGCTGGGACATGCTGCTCTTTCAAGTTAGTTTTTCGTATGATGATTGGTACCAGCCGGGTGCCCGGCAGCCGGTCCACCTGACCGGCTGGCACCCTGCTGGAGGTTCTTGAAATTCTTGTTTACGATTTCATTTATAATATTTCCGATGCTTCATTTATCGTATAAATTTACGGAATGACTTTAAATGTTAATGTTTCGAATATATGATATTTCATTCGCTTGTATCGCATGTTTTTGTGACGGTTTTTGGTATGTCCTACTTTGAGTCGGTTTTACAAATGTTACGGTTTGAGCACTATTTTTTTATGTGCTTTGTAATCTCATTCCCTTGGCTACCTCCACGTTCGTAAGGCTGGAATGTCGGAACGGGGATGTATCCTACTGCTTAATTGCATGTGTTAGTGGGCATACGGTGACGTTGTTTGGAGGCGAACGCTTTGCGTTGATCGACCCGGCCGTCAAATGTTGTGTACTTGCGAGGTGGTGTTATTTGCATGTAGCGTACCGCTTGTTATGAGGCTTGTGCTCTTTTCCGCCTCTTTCGTGAATTGTATCTACCGAATTTGGTGTACTCGGCGTCTATGATTGACCGAAGTCTTGGTATGCGAAACGGTTTAGCGCATGTCGAACGGGGAAAATGTTGGTATCGGGGATTCTGGCACAGATTAGACTAGACGGGTATTTAATCGTCGTTCGACCAGGAGGAAGTTAGTCCACATTACGAAATGAATGAATAGCTGTGTATGCGTAAGGAAATGCCTATCTCGTGGATGCCTTTTACATCATACTTGCCATTGAACACGGTGCTTAGTGGTTTCATTACCGTGAGAGATGTCTCATTGTGTCGGTTATGTTTACATAATGATTAGAGATGATCATTAAATGACTGGCATGGTTTGTGTGTCGAGTCTCAACTATAAAACTTATACGGTAACGGTGTGTGAGATGTAAGATAGATGTAAGCCCTAGTGAGCGTATTCGGTGTAAGAGTGTTTTCCCGAGTCTTTGTTATAAATGATGATTCGGATTGGATTCCATATGCTCTTATCATTATATATTGAATTGCCTATCTATCCTTATCGTATTTCACATGTATATCTACATATGCATGCTTCTACTTTTGTATTTCCTTCTATGTACGTTTAATGTGATATGGCTGGGAGAACCCGGAGTTACTCCCCACTGACTGTGGCGTTCATATTTTTCATGGATGAACAGGTTGCTTGATTTGGATGGCTTTTTGCTTATGATATTTTGGGTTCGGGTGTGAGCTAGCGGGCGTTGTCCCTAGAAGATTCACCTCTAGACGTTATTTTAGCTAGTTGCTAATCACTTTGACATTGTTAACTTTTTGAGAAACTTCGTCTCTTGTTGTAGTATATTTCGTACTTTGGTTTGTAATATTTGACACTCCTCGTATACTTCTTCTTGCATGTATAAAGGTTTTTAAAATACCGTATTTTCCGCTATTAAATTCACATGCTTGTTATGTTTTATTTCCGCATTCGCGAGGGTTGTCACATGTATCATACATCTAGGAATACTACTGGATACATCTACCATAGATGTATCTAGTAATAGTACGAGATGTATCTAGTAATATTGAAACATGTATCTAGCCCCATATCACATGTATCCACCACCCACTTAAACTACCACCGCTCACCACTACGACCACAAACACCGACTAACACCTTACCACCACCACCGACTAACATCTGAACACCACTACCACCCATCCCTACATAAACCACATTCATCATATGAACGTCCGTCACCTACCGACGCTGGCATATACCCCAGACCCCACGACAGTGAATTTTCCGGCCGCCATTACGACGGCGACGATACCATCACACACAATCACACACCCTAAAATAACCCATCACCAAATCAACAAAGCCATCACCAATCCCAATAATCACCGTCGCCATTCAGACTGCACCGGAGATATCGACGGTTAACTTGGATTTCACGCACATGACCACCACCGCCACCGCCACCAATAACCACACCCAACAATAACTAATAAGTAAAAACCAGCAGATCTAATATCAAATAATAATTAAAAAAAGGAATTGTCGAGTGTTGGTAGAAGAAACGCAGTGGATGAGCGAGAGGATAGTCGTCGGCGTCAAGTATTGGCAGAAGACTCATCTGACGACCATCACATACCTCGTCGTCGGAATGGAGATGGTCAAGGTATGTCGCGGGTAGAACGTAGACTGGGAAGTCGGAGATATGCGGAGGAGCGACAGTGTGCGGTGGCGGCGGAGGACGGCTTACGGTGGTGGTGATGAGGATTTAGGGATGGGAGTAAGGAGAGAGGCTGAAGGAACAACATAGTGAATACTGATTATAAGACTTGTGTTAATTGTCGGTCGTTTCTTTTACTGATTGGGCTTTGAGACAAATTTGCCTTTTAGATACAAGTTCATACAGTTCGCACCGAAGTTTTAGTTCACACGAGATCCTAATTCTCTTTCTCTCTCTCTCTCTCTCTATATATATATATATATATATATATATATAGAGCTTAGTTCTTTTGAGTCGACAATATATGGTCAGTCCTTAATTCCCCACTAGAACCATTAGATGCTTGAGATTAATGGTTGAGATTGTGAGACAATGTGAGGTCTTTATAGGGCCAAAAAGAAAAAGGAAAATGGGAAAGGAGGAGAGAGAGTGTTGTAGAGAATGTTGCAGGGAGTATTGCAGGGCTGCCCACTGACATTTTACAACAAACAAATCACCTTTTCTCTCTCATTCAATTATAGTATATTAAATCCGCGTAGAGTAAAAGCGACAACAAAAAAGACTCCGTAAATCTTTATCCCGACTCCCATTAAGGTGAAACAAAAGCCTAAATTTATTATTTTTTTGAGCCCGTCGCAATGGTATTATTTTCATAAACCGTTGGCCTATCAAAATTTTCAGTACTCCTCGATTTTATTTAAAGTTACATTATATTTTAAAATTTATTTATTTAAGTTACTCGTATATTTGATGTTACTATTATTGAAGTTATGAAGTAAAAGTTGACGTTTATTTAATTTTAAGTTACATCATATTTGACTTGAAGTTACACAAGTTGTTAATTAAAGTTACACAAACCAGATTTAAAGTTACATTGATTGTTAATTACTGTAACACTTCATTCAAGAAAACAAAAGAGACAACAAACTCAAGTTATTCTTCATTATAGTTATAAAACTTATTCGTTATAGTCACACTCGTTGTTCATTACAGTTACACTCGTTGTTCATTACAGTTACACTCATTGTTCATTACAGCCACACTCATTCTTCATTACAGTTACACATCTCGCTTATTACCATAACACTTGTTGTTCATTAAAGTTACACAACATGTTCATTAAAGTTCCATTAAAATACAATTAAAATGGACGTCTATTTATTTGACGTAATGAAAACAACAGTTACTTTAAATCAATTTTACAATTACACTGCTTAACCATTACAGTTACAGTACTGATTCTTTACAGTTACACGCCTAAAACATTAAATTTACACTCTTTAAAACTGAAATTATACAAAATATTCATTACAGTCACACTCATTCTTCATTACAGTTACACTCATTCTTCATTACAGTCACACTCATTCTTCATTACAGTTACACATCTCGCTTATTACCATAACACTTGTTGTTCATTAAAGTTACACTACATGTTCATTAAAGTTACATTAAAATACAATTAAAATGGACGTCTATTTATTTGACGTAATGAAAACAAAAATTACTTTAAATCAATTTTACAATTACACTGCTTAACCATTACAGTTACAGTACAGATTCTTTACAGTTACACGCCTAAAACATTAAATTTACATTCTTTAAAACTGAAATTATACAAAATTTATTCTGAATTTACATTCTCATCGTTTTCATCATCATCGTAATAATCTCCATCTTCATAAAATAATTGCAATTAACAATTAAAAAAAGTAGATATGAAAAAAAAAATTAAACAAGTAATTTCAAAAAACTCAACTGAGTTTTCGAGCACAACTGACAGTAATGATTACTTTGAAATTTCAATTGTATACGAAAATATCATCATTGAAACGGGCTCGAAAATATAATAAAGTTAGACTTTTGTTTCTTCTTAATCGGAGTCCGTATGAAGATGTACGTTGCATTTTAATAAACCACTTGTATTTTACGCGTGAATTAAAAGACACAAAAATCTGATAGTGGGTTGATGAACAAATCAGAATTTTTGGTTTCATAAATCTGATTTGAAGACAGGGAGATAGAAAAATTATAGGTGAGAAAGTGTGTGGGGAAGTGGGGCTATGAGTGGCTAAGGAGAGACGGAAGAGAGAGGTAAATAGTCACATCAAAGTTGCACATGTTGAGTGTCCTTTTTATAGCACATCTAAGCCCTTAATCTCACTCATCCAATGGTTAGAATTAGGACTCAAAGACTCTAAGGAATATGGTGGACTCAATTGATCTTTGCTCTATATATATATATATATAGAATAAGGATCAAATGAGTCCAACCCAAAAGAGTGAGTCCATAAGTCCTCTTTGAGGCCCTTGGATCTTGGATATGGATGGTTGAGATTAAAACACAAAATTTGTCATTATGAATGGGTTTAACCCACTTTCTCTCACTATCCCACTAATTAAATCACTAATACCTACCTCCCTCTAATTCATTTCTTACACAAATACTCTCTCTCTAAAATTTCCTCCTCCTTCTCTCTATAATTTCATCCTCTCTAAACCCACTCCCACAACCTCCCTCATTTTCATTCATCTTCTTCACTTGCGACATCACCAAACACCGGCAACCACCGCCAGCCACCGCCAGCCACCACCAGCCGCCCGCCAAAATTCAAAAAAAAAAAACTGAAAAAAAAAACTAGATCTAATCTCCACCCACACGGCCTACCACCACCCTCCACCGTCTGCCGCCCCTGCTCCTTACTTCTCCACCGCCACCTACAACCCCACCACCCTCACCATCTTCACCCCACTTATCCGGCTACCACCACCCTACCCTCACGCCGCCTCTCCTCCACCGTCGGGCCCTTCCCCCGTCCCTGGCACCTCCACCGTCAAGCCACCTTCTCCGGCTACCAACTGCGACACACCCCACCACCACCACAAAACCCCCAAAAAAACTAGATCTAAAAAATTGAAACACAAAAAATCACCAATATCACACAACTACCACACATTAAACACAACAACCACCACAAAAACGACATGTTTTTCCAAATCTGAAAAATAAAAACCCACCAACACCACTTCAACAACCTAGATCTAAAAAAAAAGACAGAATGCAGCAGCGAGAAGGCCGAAGGTGGTGAGGCGAAGGTGTTTGAAGTGGGGTCGCCGCCCCTACTCCTCTCTCCGTCTGCCGTCTGCCGCCCCTCCTCCTCCTCCCTCCTTCCTGCCGCCCTTCCTCCTTCCTTCTTTGTTTCTTTTTTTTTACTTTTCAAATTTTTTCAGATTTTGTATTACTTTGTTTTCCTTTTGTTTTTCTTTTTTTTAGATCCATAAGTTTGTTATTTTAGTGCCACTTTCAATTTTATTTTTTCTTGATTATTTTTTTCAGATTTGGTGTTACTTTTTTTTATGCTTTTATTTTTATTTTTTTTACATCTTTTTCTTTTCAGATTTATTGTTTTTTTTTTCCTCCACTTACTAAAAAGTACTATTACTTTCAAAAAATCAATAAACAAAGTTTTACATATGTTTTTTTACTTATTTAGTTGATTTTAATTTTAGATCTACTAAATAAGAAGTAAATTTTTGAAAAAATAGTCGTAGTAAGACGGAGGTTGTTGACGGATTGAAGTTACACTCTCAATTGATTGAAGTTATATTCAAATTGGACTAAAGTTATACTCTAAGTGGACTAAATATACACTATCAATGGGTAAAAGTTACACTGTATATGATGATAAGTGAATATTGTATGATTTTAACCCCCAGTTTAGCTCGGTTTTGTATGTCATTTGTGCTTTGTTAAGCCATTTTATGAGCTAGTATCATCTTCTAGGCGAATTCCTGTGTTCTAACTTGTTTTGTAGGGAAGTGACATTTCTACGCCATTTTTCTATATTCCCGAGCATTTGCCTAGAACCCTAACGATTCAAAGAAGAAAGCTTGACCATGTGTAAGGCATTTCAAGAGGGTTCACTAGCTTAAGAGAGAGAAGAAGCAGAGATGGTTTCGTAGTTGTCGGAAGACCAATCAATTAGACGGGAGAATTCATCGCTTTACATCAAATCCAAGCAACAAACCCGATTGTATAAGTCAAGGGGGATGTTGTAAGTCAAGTCAAAGCGAAGGAAGATGAAGCGTTAGTCAAGAGTTTCCAGAAGACGACTTACCCGATCGGGTAAGTGTGTACCCGATCGGGTATTTGTGCTACTTCGTGCATTGCGGCTCCTTCATCCTATTTTTGACCTATGTATTTATTGCCCGACCTCTTCTCCACGAAACCCTAATACTATAAATAGATGCTCTAGCCTCACACACTCTCACACACTATCTTACACAATCTAATCCTATATTTCATATAATATTCTTATTAGTTTTCTCTTTAGTTTAGTCTTTCTAGTTTAGTCTATCTTCTTCTTTTGTCTTTTGTTTTAATTTATTTCTGTCCATTTCCTATCAAAACATTAGCATAGTTCAATAAGAATTTCAATCTTTGTATCTACTAGTTGGGTTCAAGAGTTGTAATTCAAAGTACGGTATTTCTATGCGAGGGATTTCTATTATTGTTATCGCTTTCATCGTTGATCGTCACCTAGGTATTCCTAATTTATCCTTTGCTTATTGTTCTTTATTGCTTTCCATTTGATTGTTATTTTCTATTCATATCATTTAGATTCATTTTCATATTGTTATAATCATAGTTTCATTTGTTAGATTGTCATATAGCGTCGTTATTATCGCCACATAGAGAGTCTAAATTATTGTCAAAATCAACTAAATATGCTTATCTTAACTTTCATTGTTAATATCAACATAATCATGAGTGAGTAGTCACCTTTCTAGGGTGTAGGGTAGCCATGTTAGATTGATTAAAATATGATAATTGGATAAAGGAAATTGTGCTTTTAAAACATTGTGTCTATGCATGTTTGGACTTTAACGATAGTTGACGATTCTTGATCACAATCATTGACTAGTGTGGAATTCTTTTCCAAGGTAGATACACAGGAATTGAATAGACAAAGCGTGACATAGAAGATTAAGACCTAGTAAATCGCACTAAAAGCCTGCTAGACCATCTGATCTATGATTGTAATGAACACACCATTCTTACGAACGCTCAATGAATTGCTTGCATATCCTAAATCCAATTTCATCAATACGTCAATCTACATGTGTGAACCTACTTCCCTAGATGCTTCTCATTAGTGTTAATTTATCATTTGCTTTATTGTTTTCATTCTAGTTTGTTTTTATTTGGTTCTTATTTATGCCTTTCGTTAGTTTAGACATCACAAAATCCAAAACCCAGAAAATCATTAGATAAAACTCAATTGTGAGACGATTCACAATCCATAGGAAACACCATCTCCCTGAGGATCGACCCCTACTGCCCTAATTACATTAATTTGTTATTAGCCTAGTCTGGGTAATTTATCTTTGTTTCAGGCTTGCGACAGGCACGATCAAGTTTTGGCGCCGTTGCCGGGGAGCACAATTTAGTGTTCCTTTTTATTGTGATTTTAATCACGATTAGTTTTATCTAGTCTTTAGGAACTCAAATTCCTTTAGACCTCTCTTGATTTTTCATCTTAGCTTTTCTATCTTATGCCCAGATCTTCTAGACTAGGGACCCCTATTCCTTTAGACCCTGAACTAGAAAGAACTTTGCGTAGGAAATTAAAGCTATTCAACGAAATTTCAAAAGCTTCTGACATTTCAAGTTTAGATCGTATTCGTGAGAAATACTCGGATATCTTACCTAATCTTGAGGGAGAAGACGATCCATTCTCATCTCCATTTCAAAAATTCAATCAACTTTCAACCAACATTCCATCTTCATCTTCACAAACAAAAATGGTTCGACTTTCCGACCATTCTAAACCCACTGCAGATACACTTCCAAAGGGTATCGCTACACCTCAAATTACAGCTCAAAACTTCGAAATCAAACCTGCCTTCATCAATTTAATAGAAAGAAATCAATTTGGAGGCAATGCCACAGAAGATCCCAACCTTCATATCCAAAACTTCTGTGACTATTGCTCCACGATTAGACAAACTGGAGTATCCCAAGAACAGATTAGGGAAATGCTCTTTCCCTTCTCTTTAAGAGGAAAGGCAAAACTCTGGATCAATAGTCTTGACCGAGTTGCCTTAGGAATAGTCGACTGGGATGGTCTAGCTCTCGCTTTCTATCAAAAGTACTTCCCACCAGAACGAACCGCACTCTTACGAAGTCAAATTACTGGATTCCGTCAGAGAGGCGACGAAAGCCTTTATGAGGCATGGGAAAGATATAAAGAATTACAAAGAGAATGCCCTCATCATGGCCTTGATTCATGGTTCCTGGCTATCACATTCTACAACGGTTGTTGTGGCGAATCGCGTCGTATCCTCGACTCCGCTAACAATGGTCGTTTTGATCAAATCGATGTAGAGATAGCTAGTGCGACTATCGAGTCAATGGCAATTCACGATTCTCAGTATAGCAACTCGCGTGCTATTCCGCTAAAAGCCAAGCAGGATGATTCGAGTAAAGTAGCACTCCTGGAAGCCCAATTAGCCCTTCTGCAGCAACAAGTAGGAAGCTCTTCCCAATCCAAGGAACATATCAACGTCACTAACCACGTAGTGGTATGTGAAACATGTGGGATTGGAGGGCATAGTTTTCAAGAATGTAGAAGTTCAATAGAGCAAGTCAATGCCTATCAAGGATATAGGCAAGGCAACGCTTTCTCAAACTTCTATAACGAAAACACAAAAAACCACCCATTTTTGTCCTACAAAAGTACCAATGTTCAAAATCCCCACCAACAAACTCAACAACCATTCATACCACACCAACAAAAGCCTTACAATCCACCTGGTTTTCAAAACCAGAGACCTTCATTCCAACCTAACTTCAATCAACCATACCAAAATCAACACCAACCACCTCAAATTCAAGGCCAACCAAATGACTCAAGTTTGAGCAAAATTGAATCCATGCTTCTACAAGTTGTTCAAAAACAGGATTCAATGTTTGCTCAATTTCAAAAGAGTGATCAAGCCAAAGATGCTGCCATCAAAATGCTTGAAACTCAAATGGCCCAATTGGCTACCTCTATTACCCAAAGAAAACAAGGCCAACTCCCACCTCATGGTGAACAACCGAGGGACACCGCAAATGCTATCACCCTTAGGAGTGGTACCACTTATACGGAACCTCAGCAACCCAAAGAACCAACAGTTGAGCCTTCACCAGTAGAAAGCCAAAAAGAAACCCAACCATCCACCGCTAAGGAAGCGGAAGACAAATCTGAAAAGAAGGATGATCTTGAAAAGGAACCCATCAAAATTCAAGTTCCATTTCCCCAACGTTTGAGGAGAAATCATAAGGAAACCCAGTTCGGTAAATTCATGAAGTTGTCAAAAACCTCCAAGTAACGGTTCCCTTCACTGAATTAATCACTCAAATCCCTTCTTACACGAAATTCATGAAGGATATTCTAACAAAGAAGAGGACTCTGGATGATGTTGAAATCATCGCATTCACCGCCGAATGCAGTGCGTTGTTGCAAAATAAGTCCCCTCCTAAGTTAAAAGATCCTGGTAGTTTCTCTATACCTTGCACTATAGGCACCTACACGATTGATAAAGCTTTATGCGATCTAGGTGCTAGTGTTAGATATGACAGAAGTATCACCCTGCAAATGGCAGATCGTTCTCTAAAACAACCTATGGGAGTTTTAAAAGATGTACCTGTTAGAGTAGGAAAGTTTTTCATTCCGGTCGATTTTATAGTGTTAGATATGACAGAAGATTCGCAAATCCCTATCATTCTAGGAAGGCCATTTCTACATACTGCAGGAGCAGTAATCGATGTCAAGAATGGAAAATTGACATTAGAAGTAGGTGATGATAAAGTCACCTACAACTTAAACAGTGCGATGAAGAGCCCTGTGCTTGAAGAACCTTGCTGTTTTCTTGACATTGTCGACTCAATCATTGATGAATCTCTGTATCCATCAATAATTGAGGATCCTTTAGAAGCAATTTTATTGTTAGAGGATATCTCTGAGAACGACAATTTTGAGATCAGTGAGCTGGAAAGGGACTTGACCGGTAAAGAGATACCGTCTGAAGAAGTTGAGGAGTTCATAAGTTTAATTGATGCTCCTGCCAAAGCAGAAGTACATAAACCTGAACTTAAACCTCTTCCCTCAAATCTAAAATATGCTTTTTTAGATGAATCTGAATATTGCCCGGTCATAGTGAGTGCTCTCCTAGACGAAAATCAATTAAACTCACTATTGATTGTTTTGAGAAAACATAAAAAGGCAATAGGATATAAACTTGAAGACCTCACAGGCATAAGCCCCGACTTTTGCATGCATAGAATTAACTTAGAAGAAGGTCAAAGACCTTGTGTTCAAGGTCAACGCCGTCTTAACCCAAACATGCAAGAAGTAGTTAAAGCTGAAGTTATGAAATTGCTAGATGCTGGCATAATCTATGCAATTTCTGACTCAAAATGGGTTAGCCCTGCCCAAGTTGTTCCCAAGAAAGGAGGAACAACAGTAGTCAAGAATGAGAAGAATGAGCTCATCCCCACAAGGATTGTGACGGGATGGCGTATGTGCATTGACTACAGGAAGTTGAATCAATCAACTTGAAAAGATCACTATCCTCTGCCCTTCATTGATCAAATGCTAGAGAGGTTAGCTTGCCACAAATATTTCTGTTATCTAGATGGTTACTCAGGATTTTTCCAAATTCCTATCCACCCTGAGGACCAAGAGAAAACCACCTTCACATGTCCCTATGGCACTTTTGCTTATCGCCGAATGCCATTTGGCTTGTGTAATGCACCTGCAACTTTCCAGCGTTGCATGACTAGTATCTTTTCCGATTTTGTTGAGACTATCATGGAGGTATTCATGGACGACTTTAGCGTCTATGGCATTTCCTTCGATAATTGTTTGACAAATCTGTCGAAAGTGCTAAAACGCTGTGAAGAAGTCGACCTTGTTCTCAACTGGGAAAAGTGTCACTTCATGGTGAACGAAGGTGTAGTTTTAGGACACATCATTTCTGAAAGAGGTATTGAAGTGGATCGAGCTAAGATCCAAGTTATTGAGCAACTGCCACCACCTGCTAATGTAAAAGGAATCAGGAGTTTCCTTGGCCACGCCGGTTTCTACCGACGGTTTATTAAAGATTTTTCTAAAATAGCCAAGCCCCTGACTGAGCTCCTTTTTAAGGATGCGCCTTTTAATTTCACGAAGGAATGCCTTGAGGCATTCAACAAAATCAAACGCGCTCTAATCACCGCACCTATAATCCAGTCACCTGATTGGAATCTTCCATTTGAACTTATGTGCAATGCGAGTGCTTACGCCATTGGAGTTGTTTTGGGGCAAAGAAAGGAAAAGTTCCTTCATGCTATTTACTATACTAGTAAAACGTTAGATCCTGCCCAAATCAACTATGCCACTACTGAAAAAGAACTTCTTGCCATTGTCTATGCCTTAGACAAATTTCGTTCTTACCTTATAGGATCGAAAGTCATTGTTTACACTGACCATGCTGCTTTGAAATATCTGCTTTCAAAGAAAGAGGCAAAACCTCGACTTATCCGATGGATCTTACTCCTTCAAGAGTTTGATCTAGAGATCCGGGAAAAGAAAGGAGCAGAAAATGTAGTCGCTGACCATCTTTCAAGGATAAGAGTAACTCAAATAGGATTGCCAACACCAATTAATGATTCGTTTGCTGATGATTCATTAATGGCAATTACTGACTCTTCTCCATGGTATGCTGATATGGCCAATTTTCTTGTCAGTCGACAGCTACCTTCTGACCTTTCTTATAACCAAAGGAAGCGATTTTTGCATGATGCAAAATTCTTCGTTTGGGATGACCCTTATCTTTTCAAGCAGTGTTCTGATGGTCTTTATAGACGATGTATCCCCCAGTGGGAAGTTAAAGGAGTTTTAGAAGGATGCCACTCATCTGCTTATGGTGGTCATCATGGTCCGTCCAAGACCGTAGCCAAAGTCTTACAATCCGGGTTTTTCTGGCCCTCGATGTTTAAAGATTCAAAGGACTTTGTTATGGCTTGTGACGCTTGTCAACGAATGGGTCAAATATCCAAGAGACATGAGATGCCTCAAAACGGCATATTAGAAGTTGAAATATTCGATGTCTGGGGTATTGACTATCAAGGACCATTCCCTTCTTCTAACGGAAATCGTTATATTCTAGTCGCTGTTGACTATGTTTCCAAGTGGGTAGAAGCCATTGCCACTCCCACTAATGATGCTAGAGCTGTGATACGACTATTTAAGAAGATCATCTTTCCACGTTTTGGTGTACCCAGAGCCGTGATTAGTGATCGAGAAACTCATTTTGGAGAGAAGCAGTTAGATACTCTGCTTGCTAAATATGGTGTGTATCACAGACGAGGATTAGCCTACCATCCTCAGACCAGCGGTCAAGTAGAAGTCTCAAATAGAGAGTTGAAAACAATTCTTCAGAAAGTAGTCTCAAGATCTAGAACTGATTGGAGTAATAAGCTCGATGACACCTTGTGGGCTTATCGCACAGCTTTCAAAACCCCGATTGAAACATCTCCTTATCGATTGGTTTATGGAAAGGCCTGTCATCTTCCTGTCGAGTTAGAATATAAAGCTTACTGGGCTATCAAAGAACTTAACCTAGACACTAAGCTTAGCGCTGATAGAAGACTTTTGCAACTCAATGAACTAGAAGAATTTCGTTTCAAAGCTTATGAGAATTCTAGGATTTACAAAGAGAAAACGAAGCGTTGGCACGACAAGAGGATAATTAAGAAAGAATTTAATGTCGGTGACCAAGTACTTCTTTTCAACTCCCGTTTGAAAATTTTTCCGGGAAAACTTCGATCACGATGGTCTGGACCATTCACTGTCACATATGTGAGCAAGTACGGCTATGTGGAACTAATGACTAGCAATGGTGAAGAAATTCAAAGTTAATGGACACAGACTGAAACTCTACTATAGCAATTCTATCATCGGATGTTTAGATATTGTCTATACGGAGCGTCCATTACAGACCCAATGATTTTATAGAAAAATTCGTCGAGCAAGACGTTAAACAAGCGCTTCTCGGGAGGCAACCCGTGTTTTTCCTTTTTGCATTTTTATTTTTGTTTTTCCCTTTTACGTTGTTTTGTTAGATTTCTTTGCAGATGAAAGAGTTTTTGAAGAATCTCTGAAGACCTTCCTTGTCGAGTCCAAAAGGCTAGCTTGGGGGAATCCGCACTAGCTAGTAAGCTTCATTCTTCTTTCATTTTTTCCTTTCTTCCCATTAAGCATCTTATTGCATATTTGGTTTTTGTGCTCACATTGAGGACAATGCGATGTTTAGCTTGGGGGAGGGATTGCATTTTCCCTTTTTGCATTTTAGTTATATTTTTCAAATTTTGAATAACAAAGAGAAGATTTTAGAGAGAAGATTTTTAAATTTTGAACACAATTGAATGCTTTTCATGCTTTGCTTGCTTGTTTGCTATGCTATCATGTTATATTTCCCAAACTTAGAGCTTTCAAAAGATAATGATTCAATATTTATTGAATTTTGCATACATGGGGAAGTCTTGTACACAGTAGGCATGGATTGAATCTATAGATGAGTTCGCTTGATCTTGACAATTGGCAAACTACATATATTGTAAGGTAGAACCTCCTTAGACTGGTACATCCATACCCAGTCTCATTTAGGTGTGTGTAGTTCTCCTTGTGATGTGTGTCATGTCAAAACGCATAAGTATGGTTCTCATTTCATTTCTATAAGCATTGCATTCATGATTCACTAAGATTTGAAGCCTTTTTCACTTTAATTTACCCCTCAAAATTAGCCCCTTCAAACAATTGCTTCACAAAATAATAGCTACAAACAAAAACTGCCTACCTTTTGAGCTAGTAGCTAGAATATGGTGTATGGGTGCTCTTTTGAGAAGATTTGTTCTTATCTGTCAAAGTGAATTTGGAAGAACGAAAAGTTCAAGAAGTGAAGTTGTGTTCAGAAAAAGAAAAGAAAAAAAAACAGAAGAAAAATAGAAAAGAAAAAATGAGAAAAGGAAAAGAAAAAAAAAGAAGAAATAAAAGAAGAAGTTGTGAGTATCTCCTAAAAATGTCAAATGATTAGAAGGAGTTTACCCTTGTGTTTCGTGTGTAATAAGCCAACCTGTTCACTTTGGCTTCGCTAATTGTTTTGTGGGAATTAACCGGAAGTTTGGATTGAGTATCCATTTATCATTGGTCAGTTGCTAGCTCATTCTAACCTTCACATGACCATAACTGTTTGTCCACCTTTCGCCCATTTCCCAAAGCCTTCTTCTGATTTTTCGGCTTCTTTTCTATGTGCATTGTGATCTTTGACTTGTGTTTTGAATTGTTTTCCATATTAGACTGCGGACACATTTTCATAAGTCGTAGATAGGTGAGTGTCCCAAACATTTACACATAAAGGAATCACCTTTTACATACAATGAGTGTTCGAGTGTACCGTGAGAGTCCATTTGTCAAAAGATCATGCAAGAGCCGAAATTCTGTAGTGAAATTCTTTGCGCTACGCCGTTATGTAAATCTCAGCCATATTTATGTATCATTCTTGCCCACGTTGCTTTTGGGTTATGATTCATTATGTTTTCAAAGTCTTACGTTAGGATTTGTTTCCTGATGGTATAGTAGCCAATGCTTGCAACCTTGTCCTGGTATTGTTTGTTATGTTTGCTTGAGGACAAGCAAAGGTTTAGCTTGGGGGAGTTTGATAAGTGAATATTTGTATGATTTTAACCCCCAGTTTAGCTCGGTTTTGTATGTCATTTGTGCTTTGTTAAGCCATTTTGTGACACCCTCAAATTTGCGGAAAGAAAAAAAATTATTTAATACATAAAAGAAATACGAGAATACAATACGAAGGTGTCATAACATAAAAAGGTCATTACAAAATGAAAATACTATTATACAAAATAACTCTACAAGACGGGAGACATATCTCCCGTATAAATACGGAAATAAAAGTGTATCTAATAATATACAAACTATGAACCGAATATAGGTCCAAGGTAAATACTTCGCTCGCTAGCTCGTCATGTACCCCAAAATATGCATCACCACCTGTTCGAACCGCATTAATAATAAACACGA
>JAIUZE010029721.1:0-15381 GCA_022085475.1 Heliosperma pusillum | reverse complement strand
AATAAGCAAGGAAGACACATTGTTCAGACAAGGAGCTACAATGCAAACAATGGGTAATGAAGCAAGGAAGACTCAATTTTCACACAAGGAGTTACAATGCAAACAATGGGTAATGAAGCAAGGAAGACTCATTGTTCACACAAGGAGTTACAATGCAACAATGGGTAATGAAGCAAGGAAGACTCATTGTTCACACAAGGAGTTACAATGTAACAATGGCTAATGAAGCAAGGAAGACACATTGTTCAGACAAGGAGTTACAATGCAAACAATGGGTAATGAAGCAAGGAAGACTCATTGTTCACTTAAGGAGTTACAATGCAACAATGGGTAATGAAGCAAGGAAGACTCATTATTCACACAAGGAGTTACAATGCAAAAAATGGGTAATAAAGCAAGAAAGACTCATTGTTCACACAATGAGTTACAATGCAAACAATGGGTAATAAAGCAAGGAAGACTCATGGGTCACTCAAGGAGTTACAATGCAAACAATGGGTAATGAAGCAAGGAAGACTCATTGTTCACACAAGGAGTTTCAATGCAACAATGGGTAATAAAGTAAGGAAGACTCATTGTTCACACAAGGAGTTACAATGCAAACAATGTGTAATGAAGCAAGGAAGACTCATTGTTCACACAAGGAGTTACAATGCAACAATGGGTAATGAAGCAAGGAAGACTTATTGTTCACACAAGGAGTTACAATGCAAACAATGGGTAATAAAGCAAGGAACACTAGTTGTTCATACAAGGAGTTACAATGTAACAATGGGTAATGAAGCAAGGAAGACACATTATTCAGACAAGGAGTTACAATGCAAACAATGGGTAATGAAGAGAGGAAGACTCAATTTTCACACAAGGAGTTACAATGCAAACAATGGGTAATGAAGCAAGGAAGACTCATTGTTCACACAAGGAGTTACAATGCAACAATGGGTAATGAAGCAAGGAAGACTCATTGTTCACACAAGGAGTTATAATGTAACAATGGGTAATGAAGCAGGGAAGACTCATTGTTCACAGAAGGAGTTACAATGCAAACAATGGGTAAGGAAGCAAGGAAGACTCATTGTTCACACAAACAGTTACAATGTAACAATGGGTAATGATGCAATGAAGACTCATTGTTAACACAAGGAGTTACAATGCAACAATGGGTAATGAAGCAAGGAAGACTCATTGTTCACACAAGTAGTTACAATGCAACAATGGGTAATGAAGCAAGGAAGACTCATTGTTCACACAAGGAGTTACAATGCAAACAATGGGTAATAAAGCAAGGAAGGAGCTGATATGAAGGAGCTGATATCAGGTCTCGACGCTGGCAGCGCCCAGGTACGCTAGTAGCGTAATCAACTGCTGGATTTCTTCAATTTTGCACTTAGCCATATTTTGGCTAAGTCTTCCAAAACCACTAGACTTCGATTTTCACTCCAATGACCCTTAATAACCTTCAATATCAAAATTTCACCTAGTCTCGCAATTTTTACCCGTCGCGCGCATCCCGAGGCGGTCGAAAACTTGCAAAATCTTCACAAAATCATTAATAAGTTTAAACATTTTGATTGATGCAAATTCTAATTACTTAAAAACAACTCAAATATTAAAAATTAACAATGTAACTTAAATGAAATATTCACAAGAATAGAATATTTACACGGTTTGTCGTTTATTTAGAGTCGATGGCTCGACTTAGTGGCTCCAAGATATTTAATCTTCATACACGGGGTCTTCAAGTAAGACCTCTTCTTCCCCCTCCCGGTCACATCCCTTGAAATAATGCTTGAGGCGGTGACCATTCACCTTGATTAGTTTTCCATCCCCGGGCCCTTCCAGCTCAATTGCTCCATGATTAATCACCTTCTTGATGGTGTAAGGTCCAAACCATCTAGACCTCAACTTACCCGGGAAGAGTTTAAAACGATTTTGGAAAACAAGAACTTGATCCCCTTCTTTTAAAACCCGACGGATTATCATACCGTCGTGCCATTTCCTTGTTTTCTCCTTGTAAATTGAGGAGGTCTTGCACTGAAGTTATTAAGAAAGTAGACAATGTAAGACAATATAAGCTAAGGTTAAAACACTCTCAATATGCTCTGTTTTACTTGACTGAATGCAAATGAAAACTGATAGAACCTTAACCAAAGCACAAAGCCAATGGTTGAGGGTTGAGACTCAACCCCAGCACACAGCCAAGGACCCAGACTCTCTTCCAAGCACACAGCAAAGGAAGGTTGCAACAGGAGTTCAAGATCAAACACAAGTCACACTAACCAGCTCAAGAGGACAGAGTCAAGCAAAGTCAAGGAGTCCACAAAGCAACTCAACCAGCAGCCTAGAAACCTACATGACTAGCTATGATAACCTACTCTATAATCCCAACACCCTTGAATACACTCCCAACAAAAACAACCCACCCTACAGCCAGAGAACAACCCACAAAAACAATCCCAACCCCAACAGACAACAAGAAAACAGCCCAAGCACAATTCAGCCTCAGTCACCTTGGGCAGGGTCCATGGTGAGCTTCTACACCTAGACACATCCAACCAGTGCTCAAACTTGGTCCTAGGGAGAGTCCTTTACACTTTTGTCCAGGATTTCTTCTTGAGAAAACGTCCACATAAAAAGTTAGTCTAGGGACCAAGTTCAACAGTCAGATTTCAACCCTTTTGTGCAGTAGTTAATATGTCACTGTCAACCTTCCCCTTTTGAACAAGCAATGCGTGAGGGACCTTTAGCACCTCTTTGGGATCCATCCTACTTCAGTTTGGCTCTCAAACCCAAGCTTGAAAGTCCACTCTTCAGCCAAGACATACCTGATCAAACAATTAAGGAAGATTGTCCCTTTAGAAACTGCTTTTCTGCTTTTATCTACTTTATGTCAGTATTCTGCAAGTTTGTAGCTGTTATTTTGTTTCATGTTGTAAGCCTTTATGGCCCTAGATGTATCCTAACGTCTGAGATGTATCCTTGCTGCCTATATAAGGCCTTTACCTAATGAAATGCAAATCAGATTTGAGTAAAAACTTTAAGAACTGAAACATTATTTCTGTTTGAAATCTTGGCTGTGTGCTGGAGTATCCTTCCTTTGCTGTGTGCTGGGAAGAGAGCCTAGGCTCTTTGCTGTGTGCTGGAGTCAAGTCTCAACCCTCAACCATTGGGTGTGTGCTTTGGTTAAGGTTCTATTTGTCCTAACCTCTGCATTCAGTCCAAAAATCAAACTTAGCTAGTGTGTTCAGTTCAGAGCTTTCTTTCTTTGTGTTTTGTCTATTTTCCCTATAATTTCAGTCCAAATTGGTTATCAGAGCTTAGGTTTGTGAGTCCATTTTCCCCCAACTACATTAAAAACACAAAAAACAACCATGAGTGAAGAGAGAGTTGCAGGGCTGGAGGCTACAGTCCAAGTCCTTACCAGAACTGTAATGGAAGTCACAAGATCTGTTAATGAACTCCTTGATGGTCATCTTAACAATGACATGAGGGGAGGCAGGGGTCGAGGAAGGGGAGCACCAATGCCACCTATTGGAGGTAGAAGAAGACCCCACCTGGAACAAGAAGATGCTTCAGAATCAGATGGCTCAGAGCAGGATCAACCAGGGCACCATGACAAAGACCTAAAGGTAGAAATTCCTGACTTCTTAGGTAGCATGAACCCTGATGACTTCCTAGATTGGCTAAGGTCAGTAGAAAGGATCTTTGAATTTAAGGGATACTCTGATAGGAAAGCTTTTAAGATTGCTATTATGAAACTTAAGGGATATGCCTCACTATGGTATGAAAACATGAAAAATCAAAGGAGTAGGGAGGGTAAGGAACCTGTTAAGTCTTGGTCTAAGCTGAAAAAGAAACTCAAAGATAAGTTTGTGTCTAGGGATTACACCCAAGACATGTTCATTAAACTGACACACCTTAAACAAGACCAAAAACCTGTTGAATCCTACTTAAGAGATTTTGAACAACTTACTCTCCAATGTGAGGTTATGGAGAAGCCTGAGCAGAAGATTGCTAGGTTCTTAGAAGGGCTTGATGAGAGGGTGGCTAGCAAAGTTAAATTGCACAACATCTATTCCTTTGAGGAAGCTGTTAACCTGGCCCTCAGGGTGGAGAAACTGGGAAAGGGAAAGACCAGTGCATCTAGAACACCATCAAGAACACCCTATAAACCTTATGTGGGGGCTAGGATAGGAGAACCTGTCGTCCCTACTAAAACACCTGTTACTGTTGACAAAGGTAAAGGTGTTGAGTCGAGCCAAAAGAAAACCATTCCCCTAAAGAAATGTTTCCAGTGTCAAGGGTATGGTCACTTTGCTAGGGAATGTCCCACCAAAAGAGCTCTTAGCACCCTGGATGTGGTACATTGGGGAGAGGATGAAATCTTGGTGTGTGATGATGAGATGGAGGAAGCTGAGGTGGAGGTTAATGAGGAGCTGATGGAACCTGATGCTGGGTTAAGCCTAGTAACATGGAGAGTGATGCATACACAACCTCAACCATTAGAGGAAGACCAGAGGCACCAAATCTTCAGGACTAGGTGTACCATTAAGGGGAGAGTCTGTAATCTGATCATAGATGGAGGGAGTTGTACCAATGTTGCTTCAAAAACCCTGATAGACAAACTGAACCTACCAACCAAAGACCACCCTCACCCTTACAAACTTAGGTGGCTAAACAAGGGAGCTGAAGTAAGAGTTGATCAGCAGTGTGTGGTACCCTTCTCCATTGGGAAGGGATATGTTGATGAGGCTCTGTGTGATGTGCTTCCCATGGATGCTTGCCACCTCCTACTGGGCAGGCCTTGGGAGTTTGATAGAGATGCTGTCCACCAGGGTAGGGAGAACACTTACTCATTCAAGTTTGGGAAGAAGAAGATCATATTGGCTCCTTTACCCCCTACCTTAAAAGGAAATTCACCTCTCATTTCAGAAACTGCCGAAGAGGCCTTGCTGTTGAGTGAGTCAGAGATAGTGCAAGAGTTGAGTGACCTGAGGCCAGTGTATGTACTCCTTACCAAGGAAGTTGGGATGATTCCTAGTCATATTCCTGAGGAGGTACAGGATCTACTGAAGGCCTATGAGGATGTGTTCCCAGATGAGCTTCCTAGTGGGTTACCTCCACTAAGGGGAATTGAGCATCACATTGACTTGGTACCTGGGCTGTCTTACCCAACAAACCTGCCTATAGTAGTGACCCCAAGGCAACACAGGAGCTACAATCTCAGGTGGGAGAGCTGCTTAGTAAGGGTTATGTTAGAGAGTCTCTTAGTCCTTGTGTTGTGCCTGCCCTACTAGTACCAAAGAAAGATGGAACCTGGAGGATGTGTGTAGACAGCAGAGCCATTAACAACATCACCATTAAGTACAGGTTCCCTATACCTAGGCTTAATGACATTCTTGATGAGCTAAGTGGGGCTAAGTTGTTCACCAAAATTGATCTTAGGCAAGGCTATCATCAAGTGAGGATTAGAGCTGGGGATGAGTGGAAAACTGCTTTCAAAACCAAGCATGGGCTGTATGAATGGCTAGTAATGCCCTTTGGGCTCTCAAATGCCCCCAGCACATTTATGAGACTGATGACAGAAGTGCTAAGACCCTATTTGGGGACGTTCATTGTGGTCTACTTTGATGATATTCTGGTCTATAGCTCCAACAAGAGAGAACACTTGCAACATCTGAAGATTCTATGTGAAATTCTGAGGGAGAACAAACTATTTGGCAAGCTAGAGAAGTGCACTTTCATGCAACCTGAAGTTCACTTCTTGGGGTTCATAATCTCAAAAGATGGGGTTGCTGTTGATCCTGAAAAGGTCAATGCTATGAAAGACTGACCTGTACCTAGAACTGTGACTGAAGTAAGGAGCTTTCATGGGCTAGCATTCTTTTATAGGAGATTCATCCAGGGTTTCAGTTCCATCATGGCTCCCATCACTGAATGTATGAAGAAGGGGGAGTTCAACTAGAGTGACAAGGCTGAGAAATCATTCAACTTGATCAAGGAACTGTTGTGTAGATCTCATGTGCTAGGCCTACCAGACTTCAATAAGCTATTTGAGGTAGAGTGTGATGCTAGTGGGCTAGGCATTGGAGCTGTGCTGGTGCAAGAGAAGAAGCCTATAGCCTACTTCAGTGAGAAATTAAATGGAGCCAGGCTGAACTACTCTACTTATGATAAGGAATTCTATGCAATAGTAAGGGCCCTGAACCACTGGGGGCACTATCTGAAACCCAAGCCCTTTGTACTACATTCAGATCATGAGGCCCTAAAGTTTATTAATGGCCAGCACAAGCTCAACCCAAGGCATGCAAAATGGGTGGAATTTCTCCAATCCTTCTCCTTCTCAAGCAAATACATTGAAGGGAAAAACAATGTAGTAGATGATGCCCTATCTAGGAGGTCTATGATGCTAACATACATGGAACAGAGGGTCCTAGGCTTTGAGTTCATGAAGGAGCTCTACCTAGAGGATCCAGACTTCAAGGGGGAATGGGAGGTGTACTCAGAGGGACAGCTCAAGAAGGGGAGCAGATACTTAACACATGATGGCTTCCTCTTCCAAGGGAACAAGCTGTGCATTCCCAAAGGACCCTACAGGGGTCTGCTAGTCAAGGAAGTTCATTGTAATGGACTTGCTGGCCACTTTGGGGTACAGAAAACCTATGAGATTTTAGAAGATCAGTTCTATTGGCCCAAGATGCTAGGGGATGTGCAGGACACCATTAAAAGATGCAAACCATGTCAGATAGCAAAGGCTCACTTCCAAGCAGGCCCCTACACACCCCTACCTGTGCCAAACAAACCCTGGGAAGACATAAGCATGGATTTCATAGTAGCATTGCCTAGGACACAAAGAGGAAAGGATGCAGTGATGGTGGTTGTTGACAGGTTCAGTAAAATGGCCCATTTTGTTGCTTGCAAAAAGACAGAAGATGCAATGGGAGTAGCTGAACTATATTTCAAGGAGATAGTAAGGCTACATGGGGTTCCAAGAAGCATTGTATCAGATAGGGACACCAAGTTTATGAGTCACTTCTGGAAGACACTCTGGAAGCTGCTGAAAACAAAACTCTTTTTTAGTACTTCCCACCACCCTCAGACTGATGGACAAACAGAAGTCACCAACAAGACATTGGGCAGGATCTTAAGGTGCATCATTGCCAAGTCTCTCAAGGATTGGGATCTGAAACTAGCACAAGCTGAATTTGCATTCAACAGAGCTCCATCAAGCAGCACAGGTAAATGTCCTTTTGAAATTGTCTATGGTACTAACCCTCTCATGCCTACAGACTTAGCTCCAATACTCAAGAAAGAAGTCAGTTATGATGCCAAAGAAAGAGTACAACAGATGATGAAAATCCACAACCAGGTCAAGCAACAAATAGAGAAGACCAATGAGATGTACAAGTCAAGGGCCAAGGGTCCAAAGAAGGCCAAAGAATTCAAGGCAGGAGACATGGTATGGTTGCATCTGAGGAAGGAAAGATTCCCAGACAAAAGGAAGAACAAACTAATGCCCAGAGCTGATGGCCCCTTTGAAATCCTTGAGAAGATAGGACCCAATGCCTATAAGGTGGATCTACCAGGTCAATATGGAGTACATGGAACCTTCAATGTAGGGGACTTAAGCCCTTATCATGGAGAGTCAGAAGATGAGGAAGATTTGAGGACAAATCCTTTTCAAGAAGAGGAGGTTGCAACAGGAGTTCAAGATCAAACACAAGTCACACTAACCAGCTCAAGAGGACAGAGTCTAGCAAAGTCAAGGAGTCCACAAAGCAACTCAACCAGCAGCCTAGAAACCTACATGACTAGCTATGATAACCTACTCTATAATCCCAACACCCTTGAATACACTCCCAACAAAAACAACCTACCCTACAGCCAGAGAACAACCCACAAAAACAATCCCAACCCCAACAGACAACAAGAAAACAGCCCAAGCACAGTTCAGCCTCAGTCACCTTGGGCAGGGTCCATGGTGAGCTTCTACACCTAGACACATCCAACCAGTGCTCAAACTGTTGGAGCAAGTGTCCTCCACAATAGTGCATTTATATTATAAATCTCATTTTGGAATATTAGTGGGATGACTAGTATTTTGATACTCCACGTCAGTTGATTAACGTAAATCGATAACGGTCAGCTGACTAGAGTTAGACGTTATTGTCGTATGACGGCGGTAATCAACTGACCCCTTTCGGTCACACCTATGGGATGAGACCCAAACAGAAATCTAATTATTTGTATACGATACATATTAATTAGTACTTTACATATATATTTGATATATGTTTAGTTACGAGAGTTAATTATTGGAAATTGAGTTACGAACTCATTCCGGATAAGTTTATTAGTCAATTATACGATAATTGACTGAATAAATTTTACGTCTTATTTTAATACGATTAAATAAGATTTAATTTTATGATTAATAGTTAATTCATTAAATTAGTTGAGGTTATGCATATACATTGAGGTAGAGGTGATTAGTTAATTATATTTACAAGGAGTTGTAAAATAAACTAACTAGGCATTGTGGGACCCATTATATATTGATATAATGATAAAATATCACTTAAAAGTTAAGTGTATATTATTTATTGATTTGAGTCATATAATTGTTACATGATCAAATTAACTCTTAATTATACAAGATAATTAATCATATGATTATAAGTATTTGTGGGACAAATATTAAAATCAAAATGGACCACATGACACTAGTGGGTGCCGAAAATTGGTAGTGTACAACATGATGATTGTTGTTTCTTGTATTACACTACATCTTGTTATCATGTCATGTTTATGACACATGATCATAACCTTACTCACATCTACACTCAACCATTTGCATGGGATTATTTTAAGCAAAAATAAGAGGCCACATAGGCCATAGTGTCGTTAAAAGGACAACTTTGTTGTTCATTTTGTGGTTGCTTGTTCATTCTTATTTTGTGCTTATCTCACTAAAATCTTCATCTCTCTAAAAACCTCTCAAATACTAATATTTTCCTATTACTAGAGTAGTAATAAAATCTAATATTAGTTCATCTTTTCACTTGTGTTTTCTAGTCAAAAACCAAGTGATTAGTTTGGGTTTTCTCTTGGGTGCATCTCAAAGGAGGTCTTCTAATTTGAAGATTACAAGGAGGATCATCTATTTCTTTCTAGCACAAGAACAACAAGAAAGGTGTTTCTTGTTGTGCCCATATAAACCGAAATTTCCCAATGTAAGGAAATTTCTTCTTACTTTTTATTATGCATTATAATTTGCATGCATGTTACATAGATCTTTATTAAACACTAAATTAACATGTAATTTAGTAACTAATTAGAGGAGTCTAATTAGGGTCTATGAATTTTCACAAACTTGGTCCTAGGGAGAGTCCTTTACACTTTTGTCCAGGATTTCTTCTTGAGAAAACGTCCACATAAAAAGTTAGTCTAGGGACCAAGTTCAACAGTCAGATTTCAACCCTTTTGTGCAGTAGTTAATATGTCACTGTCAACCTTCCCCTTTTGAACAAGCAATGCGTGAGGGACCTTTAGCACCTCTTTGGGATCCATCCTACTTCAGTTTGGCTCTCAAACCCAAGCTTGAAAGTCCACTCTTCAGCCAAGACATACCTGATCAAACAATTAAGGAAGATTGTCCCTTTAGAAACTGCTTTTCTGCTTTTATCTACTTTATGTCAGTATTCTGCAAGTTTGTAGCTGTTATTTTGTTTCATGTTGTAAGACTTTATGGCCCTAGATGTATCCTAACGTCTGAGATGTATCCTTGCTGCCTATATAAGGCCTTTACCTAATGAAATGCAAATCAGATTTGAGTAAAAACTTTAATAACTGAAACATTGTTTCTGTTTGAACTCTTGGATGTGGGCTAGAGTATCCTTCCTTTGCTGTGTGCTGGGAAGAGAGCCTAGGCTCTTTGCTGTGTGCTGGAATCAAGTCTCAACCCTCAACCATTGGCTGTGTGCTTTGGTTAAGGTTCTATCTGTCCTAACCTCTGCATTCAGTCCAAAAATCAAACTTAGCTAGTGTGTTCAGTTCAGAGCTTTCTTTCTTTGTGTTTTGTCTATTTTCCCTATAATTTCAGTCCAAAGGTGTTCTCAAGCACACAGCCAAGAGATGTTAAACAGAAATAAGGTTTCAGTTTTTGTGTTTACTTCTAATCTGCCTCTCATTCATTAGGAAATGGCCTTATATAGGCAAGGAGATTACATCTCATACGTCCAACTACATCTAGGGCCAACATTGGCTTACATACAAAGACAAAATAACAGCTACATAACTGAAATAAAGTAAACTAAACAAAAGAAACAGCTTTGAATGTCCAACTACATCTAGGGCCAACATTGGCTTACATACAAAGACAAAATAACAGCTACATAACTGAAATAAAGTAAACTAAACAAAAGAAACAAAAGAAACAAGGTTTCAGTTTTTGTGTTTACTCCTGTTGCAACCCCTCCTTCTTGAAAAAGATTTGCCCTCAAATCCTCTTCATCCTCAGAGTCCTCCTGATAATGGCTTAGGTCTCCCACATTGAATGTCCCATGTACCCCATAATCTCCTGGCAAATCTATCTTTTAAGCATTAGGTCCTACCCTTTCAAGCACCTCAAAAGGACGATCAACTCTTGGCATGAGTTTGTTTTTCCTCTTCTCTGGGAACCTTTCTTTCCTTAGGTGCAACCATACCATGTCTCCTGCCTTGAACTCCCTAGCTTTCTTTGGACCTTTGGCTCTTGACTTATACATCTCATTGGTTTTCTCAATCTGTTTCTTGACTTGACTGTGAATCTGCATCATTTGTTGTACTCTTTCTTTGGCATCATAGTTGACTTCTTTCCTTATCACTGGTGTTAGGTCTGTTGGCATTAGAGGATTAGTACCATAAACAACTTCAAAAGGGGTTTTACCTGTGCTGTGTGAGGGAGCTCTATTGAATGCAAACTCAGCTTGTGACAGTTTGATATCCCAATCCTTTAATGACTTAGCAAAGATACATCTCAAGATCCTTCCTAGTGTTTTGTTAGTAACCTCTGTCTGTCCATCTGTTTGGGGATGGTATGCTGTGCTGAAAAGTAACCTTGACCCTAGGAGCCTCCAGAGTGACCTCCAGAAGTGGCTCATAAACTTAGTGTCCCTGTCAGACACAATGCTTCTTGGTACCCCATGCAACTTGACTATTTCCTTGAAGTAGAGCTCAGCTACTCCCATGGCATCTTCTGTCTTCTTGCAAGCAACAAAATGGGCCATTTTACTGAACCTATCCACTACTACCATTACTGAGTCTTTGCCCATTTGTGTCCTAGGCAATGCCACTATGAAGTCCATACTGATGTCCTCCCATGGCTTGTTTGGTACAGGTAGTGGGGTGTAGGGGCCTGCATGGAACTGTGACTTGGCTAGTTGACAAGGTTTGCACCTTTTGATAGTGTCCTACACATCACCTAGCATCTTGGGCCAATAGAACTGCTCATGCAATATCTCATAGGTCTTTTGTACCCCAAAGTGCCCTGCAAGCCCATTGCAATGGACCTCCTTGACTAGTAACCCTCTGTAAGGACCTCTAGGTATGCATAGTTTGTTTCCTTGGAAGAGGAACCCATTCTGTGTCAAGTATTTGCTCCCCTTCTTGAGTTTTCCTTCTTCATACACTTCCCACTCCTCCTTGAAGTCTGGATCTTCCATGTAGAGTTCCTTCATGAACTCAAAGCCTAGGACCCTTTGCTCCATGAATGACAACATCACAGATCTCATAGGAAGAGCATCAGCCACTACATTGTTCTTTCCTTCTATGTACTTGCTTGAAAAGGAGAAGGATTGCAGGAATTCTACCCACTTGGCATGCCTGGGGTTGAGTTTGTGTTGACCATTGATGAACTTCAAAACCTCATGGTCTGAATGTAGCACAAAAGGCTTAGGTTTTAGGTAATGCCCCCAATGATTCAGAGCTCTCACTATGGCATAAAACTCTTTGTCATAGGTAGAGTAATTCAACCTTGCTCCACTTAGTTTTTCACTGAAATAGGCTATGGGCCTCTTCTCTTGAACCAGTACTGCCCCAACTCCTAACCCACTTGCATCACACTCTACTTCAAACAGTTTGTTAAAGTCAGGTTAGCCTAGTATAGGGGATCTGCACAACAGATCCTTAATGGTATTGAAGGACTTCTCTGCCTTTTCTCCCCAAGTGAACTCCCCTTTCTTCATGCATTCTGTGATGGGAGCCATGATAGAGCTGAACCCCTGAATGAACCTTCTATAGAAGGATGCCAACCCATGGAAACTCCTGACCTCTATTACTGTCTTAGGGGTGGGCCAATCCCTGATTGCCTTAACTTTCTCAGGATCAACAGCTACCCCATCCTTTGAGATGATGAACCCAAGGAAATGAACCTCAGGTTGCATGAAAGTGCACTTCTCTAGCTTACCATATAACTTATTCTCCCTGAGAACCTCACAAAGTAAGTTCAGCTGTTGTTGGTGTTCCTTCTTGCTTGAACTGTAGACTAGAATGTCATCAAAGTATACCACAATGATTTTTCCCAAGTAAGGCCTTAATACTTCTGTCATGAGCCTCATGAAGGTGCTAGGGGCATTGGAGAGCCCAAATGGCATTACTAGCCATTCATACAACCCATGTTTGGTCTTGAAAGCAGTCTTCCACTCATCTCCAGCTCTAATCCTTACTTGATGATACCCTTGTCTTAGATCAATCTTGGTGAACACTTGAGCCCCACTAAGCTCATCCAAAATGTCATTGAGTCTAGGTATAGGGAACCTATACTTAATGGTGATGTTGTTAATGGCTCTGCTATCTATACGCATCCTCCAAGTTCCATCCTTCTTAGGCACTAGCAATGCTGGTACAACACAGGGGCTAAGAGACTCCCTGACATACCCTTTGCTAAGCAATTCTCCCACCTGAGATTGCAGCTCTTGAGTTGCCCTGGGGTCACTTCTATAAGCTGGCTTGTTTGGAAGGACAGCCCCAGGTACTAGGTCAATGTGGTGCTCAATTCCCCTTAGTGGGGGTAATCCACTAGGTAGTTCAGCAGGGAAAACATCCTCATAGATTTTCAGCAAGGCTTGCACTTCCTTAGGCACCTGGTTAGACCCTTCCCCTACCTCCTTGGTGAGGAGGACATAGACTGGCCTAAGATCATTTAACTCTTGCTCCATCTCTGCTTCACTCAACAGCAGAACTTCCTTAGCAGCTTCAGTTAAGAGTGGAGGGTTCCCCTTCAGGATAGGGGGTAAAGGAGCTAAGATGATTTTCTTCTTCCCAAACCTGAAAGAGTAAGTGTTGTCCCTCCCCTGATGGATAGCATCCCTATCAAACTCCCAAGGCCTCCCCAATAGAAGATGGCAAGCATCCATAGGCAATACATCACACAATGCCTCATCAGCATATCCTTTACCAATAGAAAATGGAACAACACACTGTTGATCTACCTTAACTTCAGCCCCCTTGTTCAGCCACCTAAGCTTGTATGGTTGAGGGTGGTCTTTGGTGGGCAATGTTAGCTTATCCACCAGTGTTTTAGAAGCTACATTGGTGCAACTACCTCCATCTATAATCAGATTACACACCCTCCCTTTTATGGTGCACCTAGTTCTAAAGATCTGGTGTCTTTGATCTTCTTCTAAGGGTTGGGGTTGTGTGTGCATCACCCTCCATGTCACCAGACTTAACCCAGCATCAGGCTCTATCAACTCCTCACTAGCTTCTATCTCAGGCTCTTCCACCTCATCATCACAGACCAACACCTCATCATCTCCCCAATGAATTACCTCTAGGGTGCTCAGAGCTCTTTTAGATGGACATTCTCTAGCAAAATGTTCATAACCTTGACATTGAAAACACTTTTTGAGAGGGGTAGTCTTCCTTTGGCCTGCCTCAACAACCTTGCCTTTATCAGGATTGAAAGGAGTCTTAGTAAGAGCCACAGGTTCTCCCATCTTGATTCCTACAAAAGGTTTGTAGGTAGGGGTTCTAGCAGGTGTTTTAGAGGCACTGGCTTTCCCTTTCCCCAACTTCTCTACTCTTAAGGACAAGTTGACAACTTCCTCAAAGGAGTATATATTTTGCAGCCTAACTTTACTAGCTATCCTCTCATCCAAGCCTTCTAAAAACCTTGCTATCTTTTGCTCAGACTTTTCAACAACCTCACATTGCAGTGTGAGTTGTTCAAAGTCCCTTAGATAAGATTCTACAGGTCTTTGGTCCTGCTTTAGGTGAGTAAGCTTAATGAACATATCCTGAGTGTAGTCCCTAGAGACAAACTTAGCCCTCATTTTCTTTTTCAGTTTGAGCCATGACTTAACAGGTTCTTTCCCTTCCCTAACCCTCAAGGTTTTCATGTTTTCATACCATAGTGAGGCATAGCCTTTTAGTTTCATGATAGCAACCTTAAAAGACTTTCTATCAGTGTATCCTTTAAACTCAAAGACTCTTTCTACAGACCTTAGCCAATCTAGGAAATCATCAGGGTTCAAGCTACCTAGAAAGTCAGGGATCTCTACCTTTATGTCTTTGTCTTGGTGTCTGAGAAGACTGTGATCTGAGCCATCTGAATCTGACATTTCAAACTGATCTACCGGTTGTCTCCTCCTTCCTCCACCTTGTGGGAAAGGTGCTCCTCTCCCTCGACCTCTGCCTCCCCTTGTATCATTGTTCTGTTGGCCCTCAAGGAGTTCATTGACAGATCTAGAGACCTCCATTACAGTTCTGACAAGACCTTGAACGGTGTTTTCAAGACCTGTGATTCTCTCTTCACTCATGGTTGGATTTTGTATTTTTAATGTAGTTAGGTAGATGAACTCACAAACCAAAGCTCTGATAACCAAATTGCACTGAATTTATTAAGAAAGTAGACAATTCAAGACAATATAAGCTAAGGTTAAAGACACTCTCAATATGCTCTGTTTTACTTGACTAAATGCAAATGAAAACTGATAGAACCTTAACCAAAGCACAAAGCTAATGGTTGAGGGTTGAGACTCAATCCCAGCACGCAGCTAAGGACCCAGGCTCACTTCCAAGCACCCAGCAAAGGAAGGTGTTCTCAAGCACACAGCCAAGAGATGTTAAACAGAAACAAGGTTTCAGTTTTTGTGTTTACTTCAAATCTCCTTCATTTCATTAGGAGTGAGCCTTTTATAGGAAACTAGGTTACATCTCATACGTCCAACTACATCTAGGGCCAACATTGGCTTACATACAAGGACAAAATAACAGCTACATAACTGAAATAAAGTAAACTAAAACAAAAAAAACAGCTCTGATAGTGACATCTTCCTTGTTGCCTTGCTACTGCTTTTTATATGATACAGGGTGGACTTTTAGCTTGGTGTTTTGGACCAA
>JAIUZE010029720.1:0-10887 GCA_022085475.1 Heliosperma pusillum | reverse complement strand
GCAAAATCATCATAAAACCTTCATTTCTCTAATTAAAATCAGTCCTTAACTTATTTTCTAGAATCTCCTCTTCGCTCTCCATCTTCTAGTACGGTTTATTTTCAATTCCGTCAAAATCGTTTTCAACATTTAATTATGGAAAATCAAGTTTAAGTTCTACTAATGTTTTTCTTGTCATTTCTTATAGGGGAAGATTTTGAAGACGAGTTTGGAGACTCGTATATTTTGGGTGAAGATTAGTAGACGGGTTTCTTATTTTATACTTCTTATTTTGGTGCTAATTGATCTTGCTAGCTAAGGTAACGATTCCGAGTTACTCGACGATTTAATGTTACATAACTTTTGTTTCTTTTGTTTTGGTTCATCTTTTGTTTTGTTCATGTTATGATGATTTATGGATTTTTAGTTAGTAACATGCTAAGTAGTGGTTATTATTATGTTTTATGAATTTATAACATGTTGGTTGTTCTTGACATAGTTGGATGATTTATTTAAAATCATGATTTTTGTATGGATGATAATTAAATGGGTTGTTAAAATGGTTGTTGTTAATTAAAATCATGTTAGAATTAAATTGGATTGGTGGGTGTTGAAACCGTGTAGGGTGGCCGGAGGTGGGGCTGGAAAACCGACCCAAACCAGCCGGTTCAGGCCGGTCCAGCCCGGTCTGGGTTGGTCCATGGTTGGTCCGGGTTTTGGTCTTTGGGTTGTGTCGATACTTGGTTGTTTTATTGTTGTTTTGACGGGTTTTAATTATGTTAAAGCATGCGGGAAATATTAGGAAACGGTTTTTAGTAAAGTCGATCAAAAAGCCAAAACAGCCCAAACTAGGCCCGTAGGCCCAGTCCAGGCCCATGTAATGTCACGGGCCAAAATCAGGCCGTGGGTCCCACTTTGGGACTTGTGACGGTTTTTGAGTTTAGTGTTAATTTATCGTGTTTTGTAATTTTAGCAAGTGGGAAATGTTAATAAGTAAAATATTTAATTAAAAAGGTTTTTCATAAAATTATTATTTCTCACATGTTAGAAATTATAATACGAGATCGTAGTTTAAATTTATATCCTTTAAGTCAAGCGGGTTTTGGTAATATTTAATAATTCACATATTAGAAGTTTTAATAAAATAAGCATGAATTGAATATGATGATTTTATGTTGAAGTCTATGTGGTAAAGACTCTGTTTCTAGCCGGTTTGACCAAACGGGTTTGGTCAAACTAAGATCTAGTCAGCCCCGTTTTGACTGATGACCGTCGCGGGACTCGGGTCGGGGATTTGTCTTCAAGTAAGGTTGTATTTAATTAATGAATTAGCCTTAGTAGATATGAGGCGATATGTTATTTGAATATGATTTATATGTAATTAGTCACATGATAGGAAGTTGTTTCCGTGACTGTTTGATTATATGGTTGGTGTCGTGTTGACTAAGTACCCATAGAGAATTATGAGTATATGGCGTCTTGACCATTCTAATTCTAGATGAGTAGCTTGGACCATGACATTGGTAGGCTTTACTGTCTTTAACGAGTATATGTTCACTTGTTGATAGCTTTTGTGTCTCGGCTTGGGGGGTTTATATCCAAGTCGGGGCATGGCTGCCTAGTTCCACTTTGGAAATGGAGCCAGCTTAAGTACTAGCCATCTCTGCTGAGGGGGTCGCCTAGTAGAGTTTCTCATGTACGGTTATGTCATGGGACGGGGAACGGAATAGCTGTTGTCGCTAGGTCTGATCAGTCTAGGACTAGGATGTTTTCCTACCTTGTGGTATAGCCTCGAGTTACAGAAGTAGTATATCGCCGTCCTAAGAACTTATGCCTGTTTATAGAGGTATCAGTCTTTCATGTTTGTATGATTCTATGAGTTCTAGAAGGTGAGATGCAAGCCGGCTAGGATTGATAGAGTTTGGATTACCGATTGTTAACTGATTCACATGATTTCGTGTTGATTAGGGTTTGAGTGTATCAGGGCCATGTTACATGGTAACCGCTGAGCCAGCATACCAGCTTCCCTACCTCGAGTTATATTTTATTACCGAATTCACATGATAGCTTTCATATGATAGGTTATATGTTAGTTAACTGTTTCATAACATGAAAAGCATATCATAGGTGTTAAGGTTTTGTATTTTATATATACATTGCTTTTATGTTTTTCATGTTTCATTAAACTCGACATTTCGTGGCTGGGAGAACTCGGAGTTACTCCCCACTGACTGTGGCTTCCGTGTTTATATTTAATGCGGTTGGCAGGTTTGTGATGCATACATTGGGTACATTGACGAGCTAGCGAGCGAAGTATTTACATTGGACCTATATTCGGTTCTTAGATTGTATATTAGTATACACTCTTTTATTTCCGTATTTATACGGGAGATATGTCTCCCGTCTTGTATATTTCTTTTGTATAATATTATTTCCGTTTTGTAATGACCCTTTTTATTTTATGACACCTTCGTTATGTATTCTCATATTTTATTTAGTTAAATTTTTTTTTTTTTTCTTTCCGCAAATTTGAGGGTGTCACAGTTTGATGATAATTAATGATTATTGATAGTTGATAATAGTTATTTATGATAATTGAAAATGGATGATTGAAGTGTTGTTGTTCTCGGGTGAACTGTTGTTCCCAGCCGGGTGACCGGCCGCCGGTCAGCTAACCGGCTGCGGACGCAGCAGAAGAGAAGTTGGTATTTTGATGTTGTGTTGTTCCCATCCGGGTGCCCGGCCGCCGGTCCCCCTGACCGGTTGGGAATTCGCTGTATTTTTAATGGATTTTGGTTTGTTCATCAGGCGCCAGCCGGGTGCCCGGCTGCCGGTCCCCCAGACCGGCTGGCACCCTGCTGGAGTTATTTTCTTAGTCTTTCTTAAATCTTAATTTATAATAGTTCGCATGGTTCGTTTATCGTATAAATTTACGTAATGACTTTAAATATTAATGTTTCGAATATATGATATTCCATTCGCTTGTATCGCATGTTTTGTGACGGTTTTTGATACATCCCACTTTGAGTCGGTTATACACATGTATGGTTTGAGCACAAATTGTTATGTGCTTTGTACTCTCATTCCTCTGGCTACCTCTTCGTTCGTAAGGCTGGAATGTCGGAACAATGAGTGTATCGTTACTGCTTAATTGCATGTATTAGTGGGCGTATGACGTGAAAGTCCATAGACCTTAATTAGACTCCTCTAATTATTTACTAAATTACTTTTTAATTTAGATTATAATGATCTATGTAACATGCATGCAAATATAAAGACATTTATATAAGAGAAGAAATTTCCTCACATTGGTATGGAAAATATAAGGGCACAACAAGAACTCCTTCTTGTTGATCTTGAGCTACAAATATGGTTGAACACAAATAATCTCCAAAGTAGAAGATCTCCTCTTAGTTGCACCAAGATGAACCAAACAATCTACCCTTATTATTAACTAGATAATAAGATAGATAATATACTACTAATATTAGACTATATTACTACACTAGTAATACTTAGGAAATATTAGTATATGAGAGTTGTAGTGAGAAGATGAGTTTTGAGAGATGAATGATAAAATAAGTAAGAATCAAGAAGTGAAGGAATGAACAACAATTGCTCTCCTTTTATAGCCAAGAGGGCCGGTTATTTCATCACACAAAGTGGTGATGATTTCTTCTTATTTTATTGCCATGTAAGGTGGTAATGTGTTGTAGTGAATAAAATGATATCATGTTAACTATTCATGTCATAAGCATATGTTGCTTATGAGTATGAATAAGAACAACCAACATCACCATTTGACTTCACCACAATCGGCCATGTGAGCCACAATTTGATCCATTTTGATTTTTGATATTTGTCCCACAAATACTTATTAATCATATGCTTAATTATCTTGTATAATTAAGTGTTAATTTGATCATATAACAATTATATGACACAAATAAATGAATAATATGTACTTAACATTTTAAGTAGTATTCTACCATTATATCAATATATAATGGGTCCCACAATGCTTAGTTAATTTATTTTACAACTCTTTGTAAATATAATTAACTAATTACCTCTATCTCAAAACCTCAACTAATTTAGTAATTTAACGATTAATTACTAAGTTAAATCTTATTTAATCGTATTAAAATAAGATATAAATTTATTAGTCAATTATCGCATAATTGAAAAATAAGTTTAATCGAATTTGAGTTCTTAACTCAATTTCTAACAATTAACTCTCGTACATATCGAATATATGTAATGTACTAATTAACTGTATCGTATACAAATAATTAGTTACTATTTGGATTTCATCCTTTAGGTGTGACCGAAAGGGATCAGTTGATCACCGCCGTCAAACGACAATAACGTCAAACTCTAGTCAGCCAACCGTTATTGATTTACGTTAATCAACTGACTAATCATATATATAGTCAATAAATATCCCAATTATATTCCTTAATAAGATTTATTATGTGGCGCACTATTGTGGAGGACACCTACTCCAACAATCTCCCACTTGTCTGACACAAGTGTGCGTCACCGATTCTCTTGTCTCTTTATCACATCTCCCACTCAACGCAAGGTGTCTTTCAGGTCGCACTTGCGATTGACAATATCTAGAGTGGTTTTCTCGATAGGGAGAGTAACTGTCTGACCGGAAAATCTACCATAGATCTCTTTCCGAGCGTGGCCACGCATTTACAGTAACTACTCCTCGAGTGGCCTAAAGATGTTTTTACCCAACGTGGGTGGACAATTCCTGTTGATCCATCTACTCTGTATGATGCAGATCACCATGATCCAGAAGAAGTCCATCGGCCTCCTTTTACGGCACGACCTAGAACATCAACCAAAACCAATCGGAAACTGCACCGACTCAGATAGATGGTCGCCAGTCAAAAGAATCGACTTATCGGAATAAGATAGAAGACCCTGCCACGACCAGGCATCAAATAATTGATTTAAGGGTCTCTACAATGTCACTGTCCGACAGAGTGTCATACAGTCTGTCTATGTAAACGACCAGTCATCTCCATGACCCCATGGTGCTGAACCAACCATCGATCGACTTACAATCTAGTCATTTCGAGACGTCACCTCATTGAGTGACTAGGGACAAAATACTAAGTTCGTCCTATTCACTTGAATAGGGTCCAACAATCTATTCGGATAAACAAAGTATTAAATTTAGTCAAACTAAATAAAAGAGTTTAAAATAAAACTCGAACAATAAATGCCATTATCATATATGAAATAATTAATACAACATTCAATTATTACATATTACATAATCTAAAGGAATTCTGGCACACGTCTCAATCCCATTGTGACGACATGACCATCATGCTTAGCCTTTGATAAAGGCTTGGTTAAAGGATCAGCAATGTTGTCATCTGTCCCAACCTTACAAATGTCAATTTCCTTTCTGTCCACGTAATCTCTAATTACATGATATTTCCTAAGTACATGTCTAGACTTGTTACTAGACTTGGGCTCTTTTGCCTGAAAAATAGCCCCACTGTTATCACAATAAATTGTGATAGGATCTTTGGCAGTAGGGACTACTGATAGTCCTTCCAAAAATTGCCGAATCCACACAGCTTCCTTTGCAGCTTCAGACGCTGCAAGGTACTCTGCTTCTGTTGTAGAATCCGCTGTAACGCTTTGCTTGAAACTCTTCCAGCAAACAGCTCCTCCATTCATCATATAAACGTAGCCGGATTGGGATTTCATATCATCCCGATCTGTTTGGAAACTGGCATCTGTGTAACCCTTTACACGTAACTCAGTCTCGCCTCCAAACACTAAGAATGAATCCTTAGTCCTTCTTAAGTACTTAAGGATGTTCTTTACGGCTATCCAGTGACTCTCACCTGGATTTGCTTGGTAACGACTTGTCATGCTCAAGGCATATGCAACGTCGGGACGAGTGCACATCATAGCATACATGATTGATCCAACGGCTGAAGCGTAAGGGATCAATTTCATGCGTTCAATCTCCTCGGTTTTCGTAGGGCACTCTGACTTGCTCAAAGTGATCCCACTTCCCATAGGAATAAAGCCTCTCTTAGAGTCTTTCATGTTGAACCGATCAAGAATCTTATCAATATAAGTCTCTTGACTTAATGCTAGTATCCTTTTAGATCTATCCCTATAGATCCGGATACCTAAGATGCGCTGGGCCTCTCCTAAGTCTTTCATTTGGAAATGTATTCCTAGCCACTCCTTTACAGAAGTGAGCATTGGAATATCATTCCCAATGAGTAGTATGTCATCTACATACAAGACTAGAAAAGTTACTTTACTCCCACTAAACTTCATGTATAAACACGGTTCCTCGACACTTCGAGTGAAACCATTTTGTTTAATTACATGATCGAAACGATGATTCCAACTTCTGGATGCTTGCTTAAGACCATAGATGGATCTCTTAAGTTTGCATACCTTCTTAGGGTTTGATGGATCCACAAAACCTTCAGGTTGTGTCATGTACACTTCCTCTTCTAGAATCCCATTCAAGAAGGCGGTTTTGACATCCATTTGCCAAATCTCATAATTATGAAATGCGGCAACCGCTAAGATAATCCTTATGGATCGAAGCATGGCGACTGGGGCAAAGGTTTCGTCATAGTGAAGACCATGAACTTGGGGGAAACCTTTTGCCACCAATCTAGCTTTGTAAACATCATTATGTTTGTCTATGCCACTTTTGATCTTATAGATCCACTTACACTGAAGAGGTCGTACCTCTTTAGGTAAATCAACCAAGTCCCATACTTGATTGTCGTACATAGAATCCATTTCGGATTGCATGGCTCTTAGCCATAGCTTTGAGTCGGGACTAGAAATGGCTGCTTTGTAGGTAGTAGGTTCGTTACTTTCAAAAAGTAACACATTATAGTCATCACCTTCCTCTATAATACCAAGGTATCTATCAGGTGGATGACTAATTCTGCTTGACCTCCTAGGTTCCGAAGGAATAATGACCGTACCAGACGAAGAGGGAACGTTTTCCTCTACGTCCTTTTCGGTTTGTGGCTCTTGGACTTCATCAAGTTCAAATTTTCTCCCACTCTGTCTTTTAGAAATAAAATCCTTTTCTAAAAAGACTGCATCACGAGACACAAACACTTTTTCCTCGTGTTTATTGTAGAAGTAATAAGCACGTGATTCCTTTGGATATCCTACAAAAAGACATTTGTCAGAATTGGGTGCGAGTTTATCGTCAGACTTATTCTTAACAAAAGCCTCGCATCCCCAAATTCTCATAAATGACAAATAAGGAACTTTTCCTATCCATATCTCATATGGAGTCTTGTTTGCCGCTTTAGTCGGGCTTCGATTTAGTGAAAATATTGCAGATAAGATAGCAAAACCCCAAAAATAATCATGAAGCTCAGTTAGACTCATCATAGATCGAACCATATCTAATAAAGTTCGATTTCTCCTTTCGGATACACCGTTTAATTGAGGTGTTCCAGGAGGAGTCCATTGTGATACTATACCACAATCTTTCAGGTGTGAATCAAATTCATGGTTCAAGTATTCACCACCACGATCGGATCGTAGGGTTTTAATCTTTTTATTCAATTGGTTTTCTACTTCATTTTGAAATTCTTTGAACTTTTCAAAAGCATCACTTTTATGCCTCATCAAGTAGACATATCCATATCTACTCAAGTCGTCGGTAAAAGTAATGAAGTAGTGATAACCACCTCTAGCTCGGATAGTCATTGGACCGCATACATCCGTGTGTATAAGTCCTAATACTTCACTTGCTCGTGTCCCTTTTCCCGTAAAAGGAGCACGAGTCATCTTGCCTAGAAGACAAGATTCGCATACGCCATAAGATTCGTAATCGAATGGTTTGAGTACTTTAGATGAAACAAGTCTCTTTATGCGTCGTTCGTTTATGTGCCCTAAACGACAATGCCAAAGGTATGATTGATTAGGTTCACCTGTTTTGAGCTTCTTGTTTTCTACATGATAGACCTCTTTTGCAATATCTAGAACATAAATACCTCCAATAGAAATGGCCTCGCCATAAACCATTTCATTTAAAGAAAAAGTACAACTATTGTTCTTAATACAAAATGAAAATCCTTCCATGTCTAACACGGAAATGGAGATAATGTTCTTGGTAAGAGGTGGTACATAATAGCAATTATTTAAATACAACTCTAAACCATTAGTCCAAAAGAAGAACGTAAGGTGCTCACGAAACTGCGGTAAATCTAGGCTCCATTTCCCATGCGCAGGTCCACGTCACCCTTGGCTAGTGCTTGCGCGTCCCTCAGCCCCTGTACATGATTACAAAGGTGAGAACCACAAACGGTATCAAATACCCAAGAAGATGTACTAGCAAAGTTAATATCTATCATATAGAGTGATGAAAGAATTTTACCTGACGTTGTCACACAACCGTCTTTCTTGTCTTTCAAGTACTTGGGGCAATTGCGTTTCCAATGCCCTTTGCCCTTACAATAATAGCAATCCGCCTCCGCGTGTTTGTTGACTTTGGGTTTGGCCTTATAAAAGACCTTTGCCTTTCCCTTGCCGGATTTCTTGAAAAGAGTCTTACCCTTTCCCTTGTCCTTCCTTACCCCAGGGTTCATGTTCTTCATTTTCATGGAAAGAACATCCTTGGGTTCACTCCCACTAGCCTCCATGTCCCTCTCAGCTTGGGTGAGGAGTGCATGGAGTTCATGGAAACTCTTGTCCATGCCATTCATGTTATAGTTCACCCTAAATTGGGTGAACTTAGGGGAGAGTGAATGAAGGATCTTTACCAACCACCAATTCTTCGGAATTTGACCATAGACCCTAAGGTGTCCGCGTGCTCAACATTTTCAGCACGTGTGGGCAACCTTTGCCCTTTGAAGCTTAGTGTCAAAGAATTCCGGAATTGCCTATATTGGAGAATTTGAGGGGTTGCGAAAAAATCGAAGTGATCCCTCGTGAAGATCGATAGGCATTGAGAGAGAGCAATTGATTTGAGTTGGGTGTTGAGATGACCAAATCAAGACATTCTTGACGTCATTAGCAACCTTCAAATAAAGGTCATATTCGGCCCGAACCACCGCGGACGATCTAGGCGCGGGTTCGGTGGGAGGCTTTTCGACCAAGTAGCGAAGCACGTTATCGGATAACGCGGCGCTCTTGATCGTTGATTCCCATTCAACGAAGTTACTTCCGTCATCCTTAAGGACACATTTGTCCATGACGGACCTCAACCATGAGTCTCTACCCAAGGTTGCAACGTGTGATGATGTTGACATTATGCGAATATGGTAACTACAACAAAAAGAAATATATAAACATTCATTGTTAATTTACTTGAAAAACATTTTAACAAGTTTAGCATTCATATAATGACCTCTCACTAAATTACATAAATGATTCCAAGACCCATCTTTAAATAAAAATAGTCATCGCATGCTACTTTTATCTAGAAATGGTAAGTCATTACTTGACTAATTCTACCCTTAGAACTCTTGGTTGACGGATTTCAACTAAATCCATCTCCTAGTCCCAAGATAAGCTTACTCGTTGAGTCCAATCCCAATTTAGCTTGTGATCGTATCACCCTACTTACCCGAGGTAAAACAGGGACCCACTGAGCGTGGTAGCCCATGAAACACGGGATTCATAGGTGTTATTAATTGGTAAGGCTATCTCAATTTTTTAAATATGTGAGAGATTCTTGTCATTAGTTATTAATTCCCTATAAGGAACTAAGTCGGTTGGAAGTGTGGAATAACGTTGAATTGACAATAACGGTGTAAAATAAAACTGCATGTGTGACGATTTTGATGAGCGGGAAAGAAAGCAAGCAATCAAGCAACAAATAAAATCCTAGTATGGCCACTAGCTAATAAAATTAACTAGATAGTTACAAATTCGGAAACCAACTCCTTGGTCCCTTGCCTCTTCACTTGGAACACATTCCAAAATGGCACCGTCTTGAGGGAGTCACCGGTAAAAATAATTACAAATGTACAAATATACAAATTCCTATTATACATTTATTCTATAAAATAAAATTATTAAATTATACAAACCGGCGATACGAGATCGCAATAAAATTACAACCATACCGTTATTCCCTTACATTACGGGTAATAACGATAAAAACAACTAGGCCATACTAGGTACAAAATTTGCATAAATTATTAAATAAATGACATTTATTCATTCAACCATAAATTAAATAAATTGCTGCAAAATTCATGCCAAAATCGTCCTAGATTCAATTCATGCTCATTGTAGCTCGATTTTTTCGGGATTTATTGATTTTTAACCATTAAAAATCACTATCAACATTTAAATCGCATTTAAATTCAAACTAATTAACTAAACTGATGTAGAACTCAAAATTAGTCACTACTAATTTTGTTGGTCATTAATTAGATTGATTTGATTTTATTTGCTAAATATTACGGTTTAATCATAACAATTATGAAATAAAACCAAAATAAAATATAAACATCACAAAATTTGAAACCAAAAATTTTGTACATTCTGGAAAATTTCCAGGAACTATAAAAATAAAAAACATTTGCCCAAAAAATTTAAATTAAGTTTATGAACAAATAGCTTTGTATTTAATGGTTTTATCAAATAAAAACATTAGATATAGTAAAACAGTGAAACAAATTATGAAATTTTACCAAGAGTATTAAAATCAGAAGGTTAAATGTAAAAAAAATTTTAAAGACCAGAAATGGACGTTTCAATTTTATGAACATTATAATCTCATATTATCGACTTTTATCGTATAAAAATCAATGAACATGCAATACATAAGTAAAATTCACGAAATTTTACATACAACATGTAAGAAATGCATGTGAGATCATATTAAAATTTCATGGCCAGAATCAACATGAAACTATTTTTAGTTAA
>JAIUZE010029718.1:0-14230 GCA_022085475.1 Heliosperma pusillum | reverse complement strand
AACACCCGGAAATGTACCCTATTTTTCTCGTAGAAATATTTTACGAAATCTTTTCAGTAATTTTAAGTTTTAATTAAGATTTTTATGTTTCGAGTCGAATTTAGAATTTCCGAGTTCGTATTTGGAATTTCTATGAGATTTCATAAAAATCCCGTCTTAAGTCGAGTTTGACTTTTCTTGACTTTTGAGTCGAGTTGACTTTCCCTCTCTTGCTCGAGGGTTTGGTATTTTTCATGTTCACAATTGGTTCCTCGTTTTGTTTTTGATCCTGTTTTTGTTTGTTTTCTTAGAGTCTGGTCATACATGGTCCACCCACTAACTCGTGACTCATGTTTGTGAGAGGAGGGACTGCAATTCGACGATTCCACCACATTTCTACTATAGTCTATAATCAAACTATACTAATTACTTGGTTCCTCTCAGAACATCTCACTAACGCGCCACAAACCTTTTGCAATACGATCTTAGCTTCCATTGATCTCGTCAACTCTTGCCCGCTTCCTGTTAGAATTGACTCCAAGTTTGTCTTATCTTCTTCCCTAAATCCCTTCCCCTCGACCTTCCTGTATCTATGGACTGCTGAGAGAGAGTTTGTGAGCGGTTATGTTTCTCTTTTCTCCTTCTCATCTCGTTCTTGCCGTCTCGTATTTTTCAAGCTTCCGGCTTCTCAAGATGCCACTTTGATTCATCTAGCTTTTACAGACGCTTCCTTTGGAGCTCGTTTGCCCGTGATACTTCGAGTCCCCCCCACTAAGATCCCGACAAAGATTACTTTCTAATTGAAGAGGAGCTTGACGATTAGTAGAGACGCTTAAAGGTAACGGTGAAGGGTTACTCGGTATCATTTACGTGTTTTACATGTTTATATGCTAGAAATCGTATTTAGAATGCGATTAGGAAGACTAGAAATCATGCTATGATTAATGAATGTTGTTACATGATGATTATGGATGATGTATATTGATTGTTGATGATTATTAGAATTGATTTATGAGAATTGAAATGGATTGAATATGTAAAGGAAGCTCACGGATGAAGGAGTGTTCCTGGCCGGTCGACCGGCCGCCGGTCACACAACCGGCTGGGAACACATCAGTAACAATGTTGAAGTTTTATGTGAAATTTGTATAGGGGCTCTGAGCCGGTCGACCGGCCGCCGGTCCATCGACCGGCCTGGACCACCTCAGTAGTGATGTTTGGATTGTTGGTAGAGTGCTCTGTGCCGGCCCACCGGCCGCCGGTCCACAGACCGGCCTGGAGCACATTTCTCTGTTTTCTATGATTTTTTGTTTTGTCTTGTGTTCTGAGCCGGCCCACCGGCCGCCTCCCTCCTGACCGGCCTGGAACACGGCTGTGTTGTTTTCCTTTAACTTATAAAACTCGTAATTTATAATAGTTCGCATGATCCGTTTATCGTATAATTTTACGTAATGACTTATAATATTCATGTTTTGGATATATGATATTCTATTCGCTTGTATCTCATGTTTCGTGACGGTTTTCGATATATCCCTCTTTTGAGTCCCACGGTTTTACATATGTTATGAATTGAGCACTAATGATTTTGTGCTATGAACTCTCATTTCCCGGCTACACCTTATACTTGTTAGACTGGAATGTCGGAGCGATGGGGTGTATCCTTGATGCTTGTATGCATGTTTAGTGGGGATATGACGACGTGGTTAGGAGGCGAACGCAATGCGTTGGTCGACCCGACCGTCAAATGTTGTATACTTGCGAGGTGGTGTTATTGCATGTAGCGTACTAGCTTGACTTTTGACTATAGATCTCTTTCCGCCTCTTTCGTGAAGGTTGACCGAATTTGGGGTACTCGGCGTCTATGATTGACCGAGTCTTGGATGTGGAACGTCTTACCACATGTCGAATCGGAACACGTCTTATTCCGAGAGTCTGGCCAGGTTTAGACTAGGACCGTATTATTATCGTCGTCCTACCGAGAGGATTAGAGTCTTGTGTGTACGAAACGTCTTATCGTACATGGTTCCGGGAAACGTCTTATCCCGTGAACTTATTTGTCTAGGTCATGAGTATACGAAACGTCTTATCGTATACGGTTCAGGGAAACGTCTTATCCTGTGGACTTCCATTGACTTGTCTTGCTATTGTACACGATGCTAGTGCGTTTCATTTACCGTGAGAGATGTTGTCAATATATTGGTATGATTACATGAATGATTATATGATTGATCATTGAATGACTTGGCATGGTTTGTTTGTCGAGTCTCAATCTTATCAAACTTATACCGCTAACGGTGAGATGTAAGCCCTAGTGAGCGTATTCGGTTGCCTAAGAGTGTCTTCCCCGAGTCTTGAATAACATGATGGTTCCTCAATTTGATTTCCATATGAGCTTATCATTATATATTGGATTGCCTATTTATTCTTATCGTAACTCACATGGATATCTATATATGCATGATTTCACTTTTGTATTTCCTTATATGTACGTTTAATGTGATATGGCTGGGAGAACCCGGAGTTACTCCCCACTGACTGTGGCGTTCATGTTTTTCATGAATGAACAGGTTGCTTGCATGGATGGCTTTTTGCTTTGACTATTTTGGGTTCGGGTGTGAGCTAGCGGGCGTTGTCCCTGGAAGTTTCACCTCTAGACGATATTAGCTAGTTTTGCTAAACACTTGTTCTTTGCTAACATTTTAAGAGACCCCGTCTCTTTGTTGTATCTTCCGCATTTAGTTGTAATATTTTGACACTCCTCGTCTTATTTAACTTGCATGTATAAAAGTTTTTAAAACTACCTATTTCCGCATTATAATTCACATGCTTGTTTGTTTTATTATTCCGCATTCGCGAGGGTTGTCACAACTACTCCACTCCGTCAACCACCACTCCAACACCACCACGGCCGGATCTTTGTCCTCTCATTCATCTTGTGTTGTTTTTTTGTTCAAATTGTTGAAGGTATAATATCTTTATTCTAATTTCAATCCTTAAATTAATTTTGTTTGTTTGTTTATGTAATACCCGTAAAGTTCGTCAATAGAGATAAAAAGGGAAATTAAAAATTAAGCGTAATCGAATTTAGCAATAAAGGATTTTAAACACTGGAGATAAAATGGAATATCTAGTGGCGATATAATTATCGCTTCGTTATTAATCGGGTACGAGTTTGGGGAAAGTAATTAATAATAAAATATTAATGTGGAACATTATAAATATATATCTATTAAATAAAATCCGTACATAATAAAATATGAGGTAGAACAAATAAAATATTGACGTTAGTAATTGGTAAAAACCGTCGAACAATTGTGTGCGTAATAGACCGTTGCACCATTTAAAATTTCCGCCGCCCAAACCCGTCTCCCATGCATCACAAATCTGGAAAATATAAGTCATGATCATGCCTAGGAACCTACCTACTTGAGCATGCAAAATGGACCAATTAATGCAAAGATTCCCTTCCCCTTTGTCCCCCATTTATGACACCACACACCTCCCCATTCACTCTCTTTTTCTCTTCTCAAAAACACACTTACCTAAACACTCAACCCTCATTATTTCCTCGTCTCCATCAGATTTCAAACACCATTTTACAAAAAAAAAATAGAGAGAGGTTAAAGGGAAAAAGAGAGAAAAGAAGAGGAGGAAGAAGAAGGAGCATTGTAGGTGGAAGATCATGCCTAGCTTATGTTCTTCACCATGTAAGGAACATCCATAACCATTTTATTTATTTTTTAATATCTTCAAAACACATAATCATATGTTTCTTAAACTATAAACTCCAACAAACAAGTCTCCATTCATGCATGCATAGATCTAAGCAAGTAACAACCATTAAAGTGTCAAAATCCGGAGGTTGGTTATGAACAGAAGATAAATTGTACTTAAACTTGTTATATTAGTGTGAAAAAAGTATATGTATTACCTCTGCATGTCTATAAGTTGTATACAAAATTTTGTCAGAATCTCATGTGTCGTTTGTAAATGAAAAATCATACACTAAAACGTGATTCAGGACAAACCGAATCTGCATGTCCCAATGTTTGACTCTTGAAAAGTAATGTAAACTTCAATGAATATAGAGAATTCTAGGCTCTGGAATCAACTCATTTCATTCTGTTAAGACGGATTTATGCATTGTTACTTTTGTTGTCTCGAAATCCAACACATTCTGGAAACCCATGATTTTGGGTATCTTAAACTCATTTTTAGACTTCAACCTACAAGTACTTAAAGTTAGTAGACTCATTAAGGAATCTACAGAAACTGACAATGCCTTAAAATATGATGTTTTCAATTTATAATGATTTTTACAAGTTCGTTCTATAATCTGGAAAAAACGAGATTAATGAGTGTAATAGTTTTACTAGTGAAAACTTGTCATCTTCATAAAAGGCTTTTGAAATTATACTTACTAACATTTTTAACATCCCACCTTTTAATATGTTAAACTAATAGGAAAGTATAGCACTTTAGACTTTTGAATCTTGGCGTTACAATTTGTTAAAAACATTTCCCACGTAATAACATATTAAGACTCGTTTTTGGACAGATTTTGTTAAACTGTAAATTAGTACAACTTAGAGACCTTTTTAGGCTTTGACCCTTTGAATATTTAAGTTAGAGGACATCTCAAGGAATCCAACCCCACTGACCACTTATCAAAATGATTAGTAACGATAAAGATACGACAATCTAAAGTTTCTGTTTCCGACTGAAAAATCGTGAAGAGTAGTTAGGTTAATATAACTTGCTTAATCTCATTGCATGTATGCTTATTGACTAAACCAAACAATAAATGAATTAATAAATCATTCATATACATTATGGTCTTATGCTAAATCATATTAATAGACTATAGAGCGGGATGAGTTTGTTAACGGAACTTAACATAATAGAAACCGTATCATTCAAGTAATGTAAAACAAGAAAGTTAAGAACCGACTTGGATGCATTAGTAATCGATATTTTATACATATTGTAGACTCGGAATTTGTAGAAAAAACATTGTAACCTCTCCCTAAGCAACCTTGTGAGGTAAGGGAAAACACTAATCCGTACACTATTCTTGAACTATTGAGTATTGTTCTGAATGTTGTAATATTTAATATGCTTGTAATGATTGTTGTTATTAGTTGGAATTAATGTGATGAAATGAATATTGAAAATGATTGATGTTGTCCAATCTCTTGAAAATGGAATCGTGTTTGAAATGAAATGAAGGACTTATGATTTTAAGAGTTTTGAAACCAAAACCGTTTGATCTTTTGTACAAGTTATGGAAATGTTTAATTTCAAGGAAATGGACTTAATTGTTTAGAAAGGTTTTGATATTTGTTCTGAAACGGTTTTGGTAGAGGGGTAGGTTGTCCCAAATAAGGGACCTCTTATACAAAGCTTTTGGTGGGGGTTAGTTGATCGAGACCCCGTCCTCTTATCTTCCTCTTTGGAGTTGGCCCTTGGAGGGGTATGCACACTCGAGATGTTTGGACAATTTAGTACATGGTTTGGTGAGCCTCGTCTTATCTGGACTAGGGCGAGGGGATCCTCTCCATACGGCCTCTATCCAAGTATACCGATGATGGAAACTTATCAAAAGAAATGTTTTCTTTCAAATGAAAATGTATTGGAAGAAATGTGGTTTTGGAAATATTGGAAACTTATGAAAAGAAATGTTTTCTTTCAAATGGAAAAGGTATTGGAAGGAATGTGATTCGAAAAGTTTGGAAACACTCATGATCTTTTCTTTACTATATGAAATACCACATGTAGTTATTGAAAAATTGTATATCTCATACATTGTTTTGAAAATGTAATTCAAGTTAGTATTCTACAACTTACCAATTCTTCTTTTCGGATTGTTTACTTTACTCAACATTATTGTTGACCCTTCTTTTGTTTTGTCCTTGATTGGACCTGCGATGACCACAAAATGTGTAACAGATCGTATGACAGGTAATTGTGGAAAGTAGAGTCGAGAACTCTTGGGGAGAGCGTGCTATCATGAAATATTTGAAGTTTTAATTTTAAAACATTTGATAGTTTTTGAGACTTATAACTTTGATTTGCTTCCGCTAAATTTGGAATGTTGTAATCGGATTTTATCACCTTGGTTTTTATTCATATGGACTTTTATCCTTTTTGCTTTAAATGGTTCTATTACCACATTTGATTACATTGTGGCACACCCATTATCCTATTTTAAATGAAATTGGAATTTTTAAACTAAGAGGATATTGGGGGTGTTACAGTTTAACTTGTGATTTCTACTAGTATTAAATTGATTTTATATGTTTATATAAACATTTGTGATGATTATTAGTTTTTAGATGTTATTTTATTTGGATTTCGTGTAATTGAGACTAAGGTGATGTTATTTGGTTTAATTTCAATCCTTAGATTAATTGGGTTTTTGATAATGGCTAGTGTTAGTGTTGTTAGTATTGTTTTTGTTAGTATTTGTAATTTTGATTAGTGTTAGTGTTGTTAGTATTGGGTTTTTTTATAAAGATATAATGGTTAGTGTTAATGTTGTTAGTATTGTTTTTGTTAGTATTTGTAATTTTGATTAGTGTTAGTGTTGTTAGTATTGGGTTTTGATAATGATGATAATGGTTATGTTAGTGTTAGTAATATATAACCAAAGTATACTAATATTGAATTCAAAAGATTATTACCTATATATAGCTCTCTGTTTTATGGCAGAGATCTCTCCACACCAAGGAACCGAATCACACTGGATCGAAGCCCTCCCTCGAAAGTTCGAAGGCTCAGAATAGGGAGTTGACAGAACATATACAGCGAGTTCATGAGGAAAGTCTGAAGCTAGAAAGAAACTTATTCTAAAGTTCGATCTCGTGATTGGGTGAAACAAGTTGACTTGCCCCAGCTGCCGTCTTTGAAACAGAGGAATCTCATACTCGAACAACTGACGGAGGCTGAAGCTGAATGGATTAATCTAACATATATATTTAGAAGAAGTCAATCCCGAACGCTCTATACCTTAGTTCCAACACACTCGCTTCGGGACTTCGCTCGCTCGTTTCATCAGGATGAGCTCGAAGAGCAAGCAGCAAGCTTACTTCACTAGTTATTTTCTATTTATGAGGAGGTAGTTTAAGAGGCAAATATTTAGAAGTTATAGTAAATTTTAGATTCCAATAAAGATTTAATTTGATTATATATTATCAATTATCATAGTTTGTAAGTCTATTGTCGTCTGCCGGTAGGGGTGGCAATCGGGTCATTCGGGTCGGGTTTGGGTCGGGTCATATCGGGTTCGGGTCGTATCGGGTTCGGGTCGTCTCGGGTCAGACAACCCTTTCGGGTTCGGGTCGTTATCGGGTCGGGTCATTTTCGGGTCAAATGATACATCGGGTTTGGGTCGGGTCGTAATCGGGTCCGGTTATTTTTTCGCAATACTTCAATATTTTTCCATGAAATCTAGTTTTAAATTATTATTTGGTTTAATTAATTCATTATTAAGTCAAACATATCAATTTAAACAATAAATCACTTTCATTTTGATAATTATTAAGGTTAATAATTGTCAGAGCGTCAATTTAATCGGGTCAATATCGGGTCGGGTCAATGTCGGGTCGGGTCTGGGTCGGGTTCGGGTCATTGATTTTTGGGTCGTCAACGGGTTACGGGTCGTCATCGGGTCGGGTCGGGTCGGTTTCGGGTTGCAGTATTCTCATTTCGGGTCGGGTCGGTTTTGCTCGGGTTTCGGGTCGGGTCATTCGGGTCGGGTCAGACTTGCCAGCTCTACCTGCCGGTACATCAACCGGGTTCACCGGGTCGACCCCGGTTTAGACCAGCTAGGACCGGTGGACCGGTTCTCAAATTCTCACAACTCGCAGACCGGGCCTGTGGCTGACCGGTTCGGGCAGGTCCGGTTCACTGGTCCGGGTGAGAAAGTGTACAGCCCTACAGTTGGGCCACCTTTGAAAATGCTTTACAGTTTTAAAAAGGATTTTATTTTTTTGAAAATTTCGTCATGATTTTATTTACAAAATGGTGATCATCTATAGATTTTACACATTTATACATGCATTATAACGGTATGATGAGTGCATTTAAAATGATTTTGGCTTAAAGGGTGGGTTGTCATACCAAGCAATCAAACCCGGGTCTGTGGAGAGGTCCGCGCCAAACATGAGTAAGCCCGTTTCCTAGCCCATTTCCTCGAGTAGTGAATGCTCTCGATACTAACATGAGTATGTACCGCGGTATGGTTGACGTCAATTGCTATCCATCCTTAGGCCCATATAAGAATTTGGACCGTCCAGACGGGAAGATTGGTCGAAATGGGTTGGGTTGGGCCTAGGAAGGCCGAATAAAACGACCTAAGAAGGTCGAGTAATGAATACCGACAACTGTTTCGTACAAACTATTCCCTAACCTTGTTCAAGTTTCACCCTGGGTAACACGTAGATGTATGTTCCCCAGCGGAGTCGCCAAACTGTGGTACACGGGGGACCACGGAGGGGCGCTCTTGGAAGAACAAGCGTAAAAATACGCATTTGTGGAATCGCCACCAATTTTTATGGGAAATTGGAACCGTTCGAATACTTTACGCCATGTCAAGACATAAAGTAATGACATGAACACTAAGAACTTGTTACCCTTAATATTCTATGTCTAGAATGACTCTCGTGGATGCCAATGAACACGGATGTTCTCAGAAATCTGAAGTAAGGGGTGAGGGTACGTATTAGGAAGCTCTTTAATCGAACACCTAATCCCGCCCGCCTCGATAGCGGCATCTACTAATGATTAAGGAAATCGTTCGTATTTGATATGTTATCAATTATATGCATGTGCAATATCCAATATTTTAATCCTAGCATGTGAATTAGACTATGTCGGTGAACATGTAATTTACACTCAAACATGTTGAAATTTGGGATTTAGAATTAATTACGTATGAGAGAGAAGCAAAATCATACAGTTGTGATGATTAAATAAGATTACAACGGATTACAGGATCCACGTCAAAAATATATTCGAAACGGAGATTTGAAGAAAAGAAATGATTTGAAAACTAAAAGACAGATTATGAGCGATATTACGACTAATAGTTAGTTAATTACGTAATTAAAGCTACCTCAAAGCGAGAACAGAAGTTCAAGGGCAGAAGTCAACCCAGAAGAGGCGCAAGGCTGATAGGCTATCGCTCACCTAATCAAAGATAAATACCCTAGACACAAATGAATGTAGTAATAGGGGTCGAACACAAGGAGACGGGAGTTGCTAGCAAGTTGTTATGGAGTGAATTCTATCAAAGTCGGTTATCGATTAGTTTGGTAGGGTTTATGAAACAACAATAATAATAAAGGAAGAGTCTAGGGAGGTCGGGTCACACATGCAAATTATGTAAATGCTCAAGTCAAACTAGGAAATTGATGATAACGATAATTGTTTAGGCTAAAGACACCCACCTCTCGATATTAGTGTCAACCATAGATCAGGTCCTAACGAACTCTCGTTATGGCTAGGTTGATCTACTAACATATGCTTAGTCTAATTCAATTCCGTGCCTCTCGACTTATAGAAAGAAATAACAAATTTAATCAAGGATTGTGATCAATAATCAAAGACTAACAATATAATGCAAGCATGTGATAGGAACAACTATTTGATATCATAACATCTCATTTCAACAATTGCAAATATTATTTATGCATGGCTTCCCTAATTCCCTAGACAAATTAACTACTCTTGCATAATGATAACTAATCTAATGATAAATGATAAGTAAACATGATAACTAACTAATAGTGGATATGACAAAGGAAATAACAAAACAATACAAGAAACAAGATTACCTCAACAAAGTAAATAAAACTTGGAATTGAAGAACACAATGGAACCAAATAACTTGCAAATGAACTTGTAATATAAATTGAAATACTTAAAGAAATTATTTGTAACAACTAATGGAAACTAAATTATTCTAAACCTAATCTAATGACTAATGACATTGTGTAAAAGAGTGTTTTTAGAGTGTAAAAATGATGTACAAGATGATAGAAAAGATATGAAAAAGCTAAGGATGAATCTAAGTGTCGAGGTCCCTCTCCTTTATATAGGGAGAGGGACTTGAAACGCATGCATTGACAGAGACCAAACCCCGATCGGGGAATAGAAACCCTGATCGGGGTTTCAGTAACCCGGCTATATTTGCTTAATTGCTCCATTTAATGCTTTAGGAATCCTAAGCTATGTCTTTAAGCACCTTAATTCTCCGGTTAATTGCATAGTTTTGGGATTCATTGAGCATTCAAAGGAGCATCCTATGTTGAGTTGTGGACTCCTAGCATTGGGCTTCATTTTTGGTTTCTCATTTGCATTTCAATCCATTTCACAAATCTTCATGCTTGGCTTGTCATTCTCCATTCTAACCTTCCATGGTCCATTTTGGTTCCATTAGCTTGTTGGACTTTGGTGCTTGCTATTGTGTTAGAAAAAGGCCTTTAAATGCTTAGATTCCTACAAAATGTAACAAACACAAGCAATACACCTAGAACACGTAATTAGCTCACAAATATACTAAACAAAGTATAATAACCATGTAAAACCGAGCTAAATTAGGGAGTTATACTATATATAAAATGGACTCATCAAAGGCTCATTGCGTCTGTTCTTGAGCTGAATTCTAACTTTGAAGTCCAGATCGCGAGTAGTTAACATTTTTTTGTATATTTACGATTGATTATTGACCTATAACTCGAGTAGAAGTGATTTAATATATTAATTATACTACGATTTGTATCAATAACGAATTCCAGAAACTTGATATGAACAAATCGAATCTCCAAGAACCAATTTTGATTTAAAGACGAAAACCCGCTAATATCAAATTATTAGGAATTTATGTCAAGAACGAAACGTTTTATATGAAAGATTATATTGAAATATGGTTTATGTACGGAGAAAAAGAAATAAGAAAACAAAAAATAACAAAAGAACGAAGTCGCAGGAACCAAAGGAAGAAGAAGAAGAAGAACAGGAGCAGGGCAGCCCCTAGAAGTGGCGCAGCAGGCGTTGCGACCTTTCGAGGAGGTGCAACTGTTACCGCGTTTCTTCTCGACGCCTGATGACTGCTAAAAAGGTTTTGTAAAAAAGGTTTTGTTTTGAAATCGGTTTTGAATTTACTTCTGACGTGAATCTTACATTAATTGAGCGAAAAAAATGAATACGAATAAAAAGATGGGATTTACACCCTCAGACTTACATGTTTGACAAAACGAGATTAACTAAGTTAACGTTTAGTGATTTATCGACTTGAATCTACGTAGAAAGTGCCCTCGTTAGAGGATTTAAGTTAATTGAGTTAGTTGATTGTGTAGTGGCCAAATTGGTCGGTCATGCAATGTGACGGGTACTCAGAATGATCTGAGCTTACGTGGTCGATTGATCAATCACGTAGGTGCCGAAAGCTTAGAGAAAAGTCTTGAATGCAAAGAGAGAAGAGAAGGGCGGATCATTCGCGTGCCAAAAAAGTGAGATATGAGGTCTCCTTTTATGCTAGAAAATATGAAGAGTTTTGGAATAACTCAAACTTTAGAAAGAAATCGCGAACATATTCTGAAAACAGGGAAAATAGGCTGGAGAAGGGGCGCAACAGAAGTTGTGATCCTCCAAATGGGCGCAACAGGAGCTGCGATCCTCCAAAGGGGCGCAACAGGAGCTGCGATCCTCCAAAGGGGCGCAGCACCTGCTGCGTTATTTCCCCAGAGGTTTCCTTCCGCGGAAGAAATTAAAGATTTCCACGTTTCTATTATGGAATTGCGGTAGATCTATACTTCCTTTTAAAAAGATACGTGATATATTTTACCAAACAAGATAGAATTTGAAGATTTAATAAATATCCAGAATATTCTAGAGCGTTATGACTCGGCATTTTAAAACAGTTTCTAGAAAATTAAGCGGTTTTCGACCCGAACTCCAAATGAACTCTAATGACTGTCAAAACGCCGTACCGGTGCGTAGATGACGACCAAGAGGTAGACACAAGCGTTTGAGCTATCACTTGACGATAAACTTATTGTCATAAATCATTTCGCGTACCAAACATGCGGCCTAATCATCACTGGGTGGTTGGCGGAAGGTGTAGAACTGAGGTATCACCACCCAAATAAAACATTCCTCACATATTAGACCCCAACATTTAGTAGAGTGCCAAGGGTACTCGGTCAAGTATTGTAACACTCTCATCTATCAAAGAGCCTTACAAGACCTCCTTTGTAAATCGGGGTGCTACCATCTCGGTTTGCTCGAGCTAGTACATATCAAATAGATAATAACGAAACAATGCTTATTACGTAATAGTTTAAATAAAGGTTACATTGCTCCAAAGTAGTGGCAAAACACCGTCTTAAACAATATCCTCAAACCAACACAAATCAAGTGAAGTCTATATTAAACTATGTGAATGCGGAAGCTCAGACCCGTTGACAATGATCCCATCAATACCCAAAACGAGCTCAACAGAATACCTGCTAGACATGTGCTCATCGTTCTCTAATGAATCACAGCAGTTTTAGAAAACATTAACGGGGTCATTACCATCATACATCAATTAATGCATAAGATCACAATAGTAACAATATGTAACCATCAGTTAACCACCAACAACATCATCAAGTATCATCAACTGGGAGCCCATCACAGCGGTAACTCCAATAGCATCAGGCTGCAGACCTGACCTGCAATAAGTCAATAACCACCTATTGATGTCAAACCGCAACACTTGACATTGGAATTTCCCATGCGCCGTAGCGAGAGACCCAGAACATTAATGTGCATATCCCCCTTTTGGCGGGAGAGCCACGAGAGGCAAACTCAAGGTGTGGTCCGTCTCCCGACGGACCACCAAAATTGTAACCAAGTAACTACAACTCCAACTCCAAACCACCATGATCATCATCCTCACAACAGTCATCATCACCAATAATAACAATCACGACAACAAGCATCTCTACAGATGCATCAACATAAAAAGTACCGAGTAGGGAAACCTTACCTATAAGCAAATTCGCAAGCAATCAATCACAAGTCAAAATTCTTCCTCTATGAAGTCTTCCCCTAAACAATCAATTAATATTACAATCAATAACTATCAAATCCCCCTTATTCCCAATCCAATTAGGGTTTTACACTACCCATAACAATTATTAAACACATAGATAAGATTACTTACTGATGATATCAACACACAAGACAAGTTACGATCGAGCTCCGAGCCTTGAGATGATTAAAGGTGATTAACAGGTTTTAGGAAGACTTTAGAAAGTTTTAGGCTTTATTATGAAGCATTAACATGACGAAATTATTTTATACCTCCTAATTATCAATAATCAAACCACATGACAAAATCCGTCGGACCAATGCACTCGATCGAGTGAACACTAAACTCGGCCTAGTGCCACCTAGGCAGAAGGCTGCCTAACAGAGACTAAAGCCTCACTCAGCCGATTACACCATACTCGGCCGAGTACCCACTCCACTCGGTCGAGTGACCCCACTCGGCCGAGTGTCAGGAAGTCGGAATACGGATTATTACAAGTATCCTCTACTCAGTCGAGTCCCTTACCCCACTCGGTCGAGTCACACATAAATAAGATCTCAATAAAGTACAAATTCATATATGCTCAAATCATAACACAATTCCATAATCATAACATATGCTTTTCATGCTCATACTCAATGTCATATTCATAACATCTTTCACCAATTCACTTATCAATCACGTCACACAAATACGTCCCCGACACAACCCCGTGGTTAACGACTAAGAGTTGTAAAGGCGAGATTGCGATTTTAGGACGTCTCCCAAGTCTTTGCAGTAGCTACACACAACTCCTACCCGGGTTCATTTTATTTGACACTCTTATGTTTATTAGGTTCATTGGTTTTAGGTTCCAATATTGTCGCTTGTAACAACCCGAAAAGTTACCCCCAATTTTCTAGTAAAAAATATTTACTAACACTTTCAGCAGACTTAAGTTTTTAAAATAGAATTTATTGTTTCGAGTCGTATTTTGAAATTCCGCGTTCGTATTTGGAATTTCTGAGAGATTTCATGAAAATCCCGTTTTTAGTCATCTTTGACTTTTCTTGACTTTTAAGTCGTCTTTGACTTTTCTTGACTTTTTAAAGTCGTCATTGACTTTTCTTGACTTTTAAGTCGTCATAAACTTTCTTGACTTTTAAGTCATCTTTGACTTTTCTTGACTTT